>OY757014.1:50737021-51034858 GCA_963580285.1 Lucinisca nassula | reverse complement strand
TAGGGCAAAGCCCCCGCCCATAGGGGCTTGAAGAAATATATGGGCTGCATGATGCTTCCACGCAGAGCTGAATCCGGCCCGCACACTAGTACTGGTAAACCACTTAGAGGATCTAAGCCTGTCAAGGAACCGCGGTGCGAGGCGGACCGTCCATGCTAATAAACCCTATTGGTTTCATTGGGCGACAGGGCTTGAGATGTCATTTCATCTCAATGTCGGGTAAAAGTCCCACAAAATTGGAAGCAACGTCTCCAAAATGACCTTTACAGTGTTGACGGGGACGTTAAACAAGGGGGGAAACCTACGTCACAATGACGTCACAATTTTACACCAAGGCGGTCGCCATCTTGAAAGGAACTCTCGCTTCGGTAAGTATTTCTGTGTTAAACATATATTTTACGCACAATCTTGACATAGCTATTATCGCAGAGTACGGGCAAAATTACAATGTTTTGTCAGCAAAAAGAAATTTGTACAGGCTTTCAGTAGTATGGATGAACACGTCGGATTTATTTAATTTCAGCGATCCATTCGTCAACACTCTGGATATGAAAATCATTCATATGAAGCAGCGCAGTGTTTTCATTAATCCTCAAGTAACGAGTACACGACTTTTTCAGAAGAAAATACCATAGAAGTGTTTATTTGTATTAAAAATTATTTTTTTTTAACTGTATAAGACGTTTTCAGTAAATGGTATCGCTAACACTCGATCTGAAAAGAGATACGTACACACTCTGAAAATCAGCATATAGTTGTTTCTCGTGACAACCTGAAAAGCAGGGTAAAAGGCGCCAAATTCTCTAAAGGTTACAAATATCTTGGACAATAATGGTGGCCAGATGAACAGGCAGTTGTAATGTCCGCTCCCTTGTCACTTAAGAAGATATAGCCCACTCTGGAGCATTGTCGTACTTGCGTTGAGGTATAAAACAACAGAATTAGGTTTTACATTTATCTCTGAAAATAAAAAGAGGCATACAGGCTAACGGAGAATATGCAGACATCTCTTGATGTCCTCAAAGGTCTCTTACATGAGCGGAAAAATACTGTCGTGGCTGAGAACTAAATTTCTTGCAATGATCTGCTCATTATAAAAAGGCATTATCTTACTTTATTTAAGCCGGCCTTGGTTGCTCAGTTGGATGCGCGTCTGACTGGTGATCAGGAGGACGCGGCTTCGTTACCTGCCAGGGTTGGCAACATTCTTTCGTGGAGATTGATCATGGAATCTTTTCTATGGTCAGTCTCTCCCTTCCGCTGATTCAAGAAGGGCAGTTGTCAGTTTCTGGCGATAGAATGTGCGCTGTACTGGTTAACGTATAAGCCTGCACAGAAAAAGTGTGGATAGGTAAACTGACCGGGATAAAATGACCTAAATATTGTTGACTGGGCCCTTAATTTCCAATACAAACAAACAAACTTACTTTAATCAAAGTAGTTATAGAACAGGTGGGTCAGCTGTCTCTTGAGTGGGTTTGAAAAATACACGGTGACTTAGACTGTAAACATTTGTTTATTCCTTACATCCGTGTACAAAAAGCAAACAGTGTAGACCTTGATCAGATGCCGCGCTCTGTCGCGTCTTGTTAGGGCTTACACTGTTTGCTAAACCCAACACACGATTTTAGTCCCGATTCAATTGATGACCATATTATTGAATACGCCGTCCTCACACAGCTATAAGAATAAGGCGGCTATTTTCTATAAATAACAGCTACCTTTAGTGATGGTCAGGTGGACTTAAGCACTATTTTTAAAAAAGCTCCATTGCTTAGTAACTTTTGTCGACCAAAAAACAATATTGTACACTGTAGCACAGTTTTAATGAAAAGTGTAACAGTTTTTGTAACGTTAATTTGACATTTACCTCACTCGATGCAGTATTTGGCATAACACCCACAAAAAGTAGGCATTTTGTGTAGTTTCAACGTTATTTATTTTAATTAATGAACCGGTGCAAGAAAAAAGCTACAATAAGGCAATTTATGTGCGACGATAGAGTACCCAGATCAGCTTGCATACCCGGGCAGTCTGATCGGTGTATTCTTGAGTTTTAAAAACAGTAGTAATATTTGACACTTCCCACACCTGCTTGTTGTATAAACCGATCCTTATCGAGGCCCCAATAACATTTTTTTCTCGTTACGCTGTTCAGGGTGTGCTGTTGGACTTGTGCGGTTGGTTAGGATTAAGAATCGTCCGTACAACGAGCAGGTGTGAGTAGTGTAATAGCTCACTATTGTTTCAAAAGCGAAATATTACACCGATCAGATGCAAGGACTGGTCTAGGTATTCACTAGTCGCACATGTCATATTTTAGCATTTGTCTTGCACCGGCTGATATATTGACAAAAACAAAACAAATAACGTCTCAACTACAAAGATAAAAGAAAAACGTCTACTATTTTCGCGCGATACGCAAAAAAACTACGAACGGCATAAACATATGAAATGATGATGCCTGTTTTGTTGAAATTGAGGTTGAACGGCCCCGTCAACAGCACTTAGGTCATTTTCGAGACGTTACTTCCAATCTTTTCGGGACTTCTATCCAACATTAAGATGAAATGACATCTCAAGCAATGCCTTCAGTGAAACAAATAGGGATTCCTGACCATTGCATTTACTTCTATTTTATACACATGTACGGTCCAACTCGCACCACTTTTCCTGGGCAGGCTTGGGGTCTTTGGGTGTTTGTGTCGCTTGTATTATTTTATTTTGGATAGCCTTTTGGCCATTTTGTGAGAAAGTAACGGTCCTTTTGGCTTTCCGTTGTTGGTGTTTCCGTTGGGGTATGTTGTTTCATGTTTGTGTTTCTTTCCCTTTGGTGTCTCTGATGGGAGCTGTGGGTAATTGTATCGATTCCTGATCATTGCCTCTACTTCTAATTTGGACCCTCTAAGTGATTACCAGTATTCGCTTATATCCTTTTGTTTTGGACAGCCAACTTGCCATTTTGTTGGAAAGAAACTGTCCTTTTGGCTTTCCGCTAGTGATGTTTAGAGTCTAGTTATTTCATGCTTGTGTTTCTTTCCCTTTGGTGTCTCTGATGGGAGCAGTGGGTTAATTGTATCAATTCCTAATCATTGCTTTCACTTCTATTTTTCATATGCAGTTGGGATGATAACTTACATAGTGTAAGAGGCAGTGTTTTTCTTGACATCCCATTACATCTTTACTTTAATTCTTTCTCTCTATCATAGGTCAAAGTTAAATTTCATCAAAAATTTCCTAGGAACTATAAAATGTTGAAACTTCAATCTTTATCATAGTGTGCTTTATTTTTATTTGCTTGTTGCCCTTGCTTCCAAAGGATTACATTTTTCTAGAAAGTAATATATTTCACCGTAGCTGGTGTTATGGGAATATTTGGCGTCCGTAAAATGTTTATCTGCTCTTCATCAAAGTGTGGATTTATTTTCCAGTCATTTGCCACTGCAGGGGTTCGTAAATGTTTGAGGGTTAGTGATGCGGCCTAACTGGCCGAAACTAGCTAGTCTGGTCCATAAAAAACGTGTACACTCCACAGTTTTCAGTTCTGTCTTGTAGTCCTTGCTTCAAAGGGATTACCCTTTTCTAGAACATTTGTATGCAATGCAATAATGATGGCTTATATTGTATAAAAGGCAATAAGCATCTTCAGCTTATTTGTTCATCTATTCTTTAAATCTTCTCCCAAAAATTAGGCCAATATTAATATTTTGTCAACGTTTTTACAAGAACAAGAAAAGCTAGAAACCTAATTTCGCAGCATAGTCCTTGGGTGGGCCTCTACTTAGATTTTTCTAGCCTTAATAGCTTAATGAAACGCATGTCTCCCATGGGGCAGAGCCCAACTGAACTATGGTGAGTATAGTGGCCCAAGTGCCTCTTGTTTTTACAGATATTTTAAATCTGAACCATTTGTTTTATCGTCATTTTTCGCAACTCGGCGCAACATTTTAAATAGTTCAAGTCCGACAATGTTCTAGACTGGGCAATGTCTTCTTAAGTGACAAGAGAGCGGAAATTGTGATCGGCTGTTCATCTGGCCACCACTATTGTCAAAGATACTTGTTACCCTGCTTTTCAGGTTGTCAAGAGAAACAACTATATGTGGCCAAGTGGTTAAGAGCGCTGACTCTTGATCATTAGGTCTCTCACCGCTGTGGTTCGAGCCTCGCTCGGGTCATATGTGAGACGCCAAGTTCTGCGACGGAAGGTCATGTTGTTTTTCTCCGGGTACTCCGGTTTTCGCCCACTTCTGATTAGCGATCGGCTCGATATGAGTGAAATAATCTTGAAAGGGCCGTAAAACAAAAAAAAACAACAAAAAATAACAAACAAAAAAACAACAACAAAAAACAACTATATGCTGGTTTTCAGAGTGTGTACGTATCTCATTTCTGATCGAGTGTTAACGATACCATTTACTGAAAACGTCTTATAAAGTTCCAAAATTTTAATTTTAATACTAATAAACACTTCTATGGTATTTTCTTCTGAAAAAGTCGTGTACTCGTTATTAGAGGATTAATGAAAACACTGCGCTGCTTCATATGAATGATTTTCATATCCAGAGTGTTGACGAATGGATCGCTGAAATGAACTAAATCCAACGTGTTTATCCATACTACTGAAAGCCTGCACACATTTCTTTTTGCAGACAAAACATTGTTATTTCGCCCGTACTCTGCGATAAAAGCTGTGTCAAGATTGTACTTAAATCATCTGTTTAACACAAAAACACTTACCGAAGCGAGAGGTTCTTTCAAGATGGCGGCTGCCATTGTCTTTCTGTGTGACGTCATCGTGACGTAGGTTTCCCCCCTTGTTAAACCTCAAATCAAACAAACAAACAAACGAAGTTAGGGCAGCAGAAAAGAAAGATCAAAACACGGAGAGTACTGGGGCCAGTTGTTCAAAACCAACGACGTCATTAGTTAATGTATCGTTAAAACTTCGATCATTTATTATGGCAAATATGCTGATATTTTTACTGACAAAATATGCAAAGCTGCTCACATTTTTCAGCAAAAATACAAAAAATTAAATATTAAACTTGGTAGAACAGTTAACAACATGATCACCAACGAGCTCGTTAAGCTAACGATGCTTTGAACAACTGGACCCAGGTGGGTAGACTTTCTCTGAGTGTAGGCTGAATAAACAGTCCTCAGTGGACTCAGACTTAGACTGTTTCGTTTGAGCCTAAATTTCCCGTTTTTAATAAAAAAAAGTGTAAACCCTGATCAGACGCCGCGTTCTGTGTCGTCTGATCCTTGAATTCCTGTACTGTAAGCAAACAGTGTGGACCCTTTTCTGACGCCGCGTTAAACGGCGTATGATCTGGGTCTACACCGTTTTCCAAGCCCAACCCATGATTTCAGCCCAGATTCTATAGATAACCCTATTACGCAACACGCTGACCTCACTGTGATAAAATTAACGCAGCTATTTCTATAAATAAGTTACCTTGATTTCCTACAAATCAGTGATGGTCACTTGATAGATTTTATGCTTTATTACTTTGGGTCGATTAACAAACAATCGACCCAAAAAAGTATCAAAACTAGCACACGGCATTTTCAAAGTGTTTTGTTGTTTTTATAATTATTTATTTACCTGTTTTTTGTTGTTGTTTTTCAGAAAAAAAATATTGGTATTACATGTTAATCATCTGCGGAGCAGATGTCACCTGCTGGGCAGACGATTCCATCTGTCCAGCTGATGATTCGCATCTAATATCAAGCCTTACTTTTGTGAAGAATAAATACAGTGAAATTCCGCTATTGAGACCACCTAAAATTAGAACTAATTTTGGTATAAAAAGCTTATTTTCAAGGGTACACTGATTTTTCCATTGTGGTGTCTGCCTACAATGTCTTCTGGTCAGGGACCACCTTTGGAACTGTTCAAAAGTGGTCTTTAAGACCACTTTTGAACAGTCCCAAAGGTGGTCTTAATAGAGGAATTTTACTGTATAGGGATGTACACACACCGCTATTTTGCGGATGGACCGCTATATGTGGGTGAATCCTTAAATGAACGGGTGCAATAAATATAATTGGAGAAAAAATGTTTTGTTTTGTTTTTTTCACGAAAACACGCCTATATAATTTTGACCCCCTTAAACCTCACGTTTTTATAGTAAAACTGGGGTTTACAGGGGTTAACCTTATTTTTCTTGTTTCTGCTCTGAAATAAAGATTGTGTGTACTCGTTGGAAACGCCTCGATGAGGCGGTTCTAACGAATATTTGAGCAGAATTCAGAAAAATATCATTTTTTCATTGTAAACTTTTCGTTTTTTTCGGCGTTTACTATGCATTTTAATAGGCGTGTTTTCGCAATGTTTTTTTTTTCTTTTTTTACGTTAGAATAGTTTTTCTTTTACAAAAGCCAGGGGTTTGATCATTTTTTTTCTTTAGCATTTGTCATTTTATGGTATTTCAAACACATGCTATCATTTAATGCAAAACTGTTGTAAGTTTAGTTACAACAGTTTTGCATTAAACACTTATGCTTTCCTCACTCTACTGCTAAATGCAAAACTGTCGTAAGTAGATATTGATTATTGATTTTAAATTTTATGATGTCACAGTTCCCTAAAAGTTCAATTTTCCAATAATGATGTCATTGTGAGGTGATCTTACTTACAGTAGTCAAAAAAGTACATCTTGTAGCAAGACAGAAGAATACAGTTTTTAGAGGTATTTTCAACATTTTTGTCAAATAGCTACAGTAACTGTTGACTCTCCCTATCTCAAACTCTGCCTGATATCTGAAACAAGTGCTTAAGTCTAACTAATTTATGGGCACTGTTTATTTTATTTTGCATTATGTTCTTCAGACTTTAACTCCTTTTTTTCAAACTACAGATATCTCAAACCAATGTTTCCAGTCCCTTGGGGTTTGAGATAATGAGAGTAGACTATATTTGGAGCAAAAACATTTACACATAATTTGCCAGTTCAGATGAAAGTGGTACATATCACATTATGTGACAACAGAAGGCTAAGGTGAGCCTGTTCATTAAAGCAGTCTGGTCATAGCATTCACTGTTTGCTTACAAAATACAGTGAACTAGAGGATTTCAGACAGAACTGGGCATCTGACCGAACTGAACAGTGGCCACATATACAAATGAAGGAACAGGAACAACATATGAGCCGGCCCATGACAAAACCTACAATAAGACCAGTGCGATCAGATGAGTCTCAAATCAACCTGTCTACCAATTCACCATGACAACACCTTTTTCTTATGTCTCTTTGAATAGATTGTATCCTGTAATAGGTACGTGCGATCAGTGAAGACTGATCAGCCTGCACCCATGCTGATCTGAGTCTTTGCTGATCGCTCAAGCCTTCTGGTAGGTTTTGTCATATGCTGGCTCATATATCACTAAGGTGTATTTTCTCATAAACTGGCTCATTTAGGATCTACACCCCTCATACTTTCGTTCAATTTTAGTAAATCAACAAAATCCTGTCATTATCAGTCAATCATAATATACATTTATATAAATTCCTATACGGTAGAATTCCTAAATTAAGACCGCCTTTGGGCTGTTCAGAAGTGGTCTTTAAGGCCACTTTTGAACAGCCCCAAAGGTGGTCTCATTGTAGATGACTATGGATGTGGAAAACATAAAGAAAGAACATCTAAAATCATTTAAAATATGCTTTTAAAAGCAGAATTTGTCTTAACTCTAGCTTGTCTTAAAAGTGGAATTTTACCTTAATGTGATAATAGCCGTTTCAACCTAATTTTGTTTTAATTAAGTTTTAAATCCCTGTCAACACTATCTAGGTCACTTTGAAGTTGCTTCCCATTTTAGGGACTTTCACCCCACATTGAGATGAAGTAAAAGCTCAAGCCTTATCAATGAAATCAATAGTATTTTATGCAGTCTGATCAGGGCCTACACTGTTTGCAAAAAGTTAGCTATCTTCCAAATCAGTTTTAAAGAAAGCACAACCTGACACCCTTAATTTCTAAATGGAATAGTGCTATGTAATGTGGCATATTCCATTTGGCACAAAATGTTCCGTGCTTAATAGCAATATTTTAAGCCAAAGTAACATATTTACCACTGGACAGATAGAGCTGTGCAAACAGAGTACACCCAGTTTGATGAGTTCCCACGAAAAGCAGCATATCATCAGGGTTCACACTGTTTGTCAATCATCCAGCTAAGTTCTAAATTGCACTTGTAAAATTTTAGATAAATACGTAAAAAAAGTTGAGGTTTCTGAAAACTTAGGCTAAATATGGTATCAGCCTTTTTCAACCTTATTGTAATGAATACTAAAATTGGGATAGATCAGTGTGTCCAAAGGTTGTACACTGAATGACAGTGAAGACCTAGATCAGAATGCATCTCTAGGACCAGTCTGATCTTGCGTCCGCAATGTTTGCATAATTATGCCTGTCTGTCCCCAAACGTACTTAGCATATAGGTTCACCTGAAAATTGATTCTTTATACAAATTTAGAAGAACATGGTTATTAAAACTAAAGTCTTAGAAACCTTATCTGATTGTTATGATTTTGATTTCTAGTTTTGATCAGAGCTTAATGGCCCTGTCAACACTATTTAGTTCATTTTTGAGCTGGTCAATTAATCTATTCATCCTTTATCTGGTCAGATTTATGTACATTTGTACGGAAACAGTTTACCAGCACAGTGCACATTCTTTCCAAGAAACTAATTGTTATAATAAAATATGCAAATGCTGAGAAACAAAATGTCGCATTTTCAGGCTGAGAGAAAATGTGGCAAGTTCAAGCTTCGTTGCACCAGGGTCACCAGAAATTTCTGAGCTGTGGTCGTCAGTGTCTGTCCAATTCAGCAATCGCTGCATTAAGAAGTCTTAATTCAGATGTTGAAACTTGGACAACTTCAGTCCTTGATAGTATCTTGGATAGAGGAAATCAGCTCTATATGCAGATAGGCAAAGAGTCCTACCCGATAGTTGGAGATTTACCATCCAGTGTAGCAAAAGTGTCAGAAACATACAATGGGACTTTATATGGGTGTACAGATATTCCATTTTACTCCTTGCATGAAGCAATTAAGAAATCTTTGGCCGTAGATTCAAACGCCGGATGCATTTTTACAATGGGCAGTGGAAATCCATGTTACTCCAGTGCTATTATGAAAAATGGTACAAGCTACTACTTTTTGATCCACATAGTAGAAATGAGTGTGGCATGGTGACTGCTGAAGGACGCGCATCATTATGTCATAAAACCATTGATGACCTCTGTTTATTTGTTAAGCACTTAGCTGCTTCTTTAAATGAAAAAGGAACTGTTCCATTTGAAATATCTCCAATAGAAAAAGCACAGAATGAAAATGCCTGTGACTCAGATGGACCAGACTTTTATGGTTTTGAATCAATGTCTGAAGGTGAAACAACTTGTAGATTATACATAGCAAAAGAGAAAGCTGGCACTGCAGTGAACTTTGTTAGCTCTCCTGAAGTTTCGGAGGTTTCTGATGTCACAGCTGTACACAGTACATGTACAAGTGAAACAGACAAAAATAACATTGACTCTGATCAGGATGTTAATGCTTTGCCAAATGAAGAAATAGATAGTGCAGTTATTGCAATGAACGACAGTGCAACATTTTTGATACAATATATGAGTCTAATGCCTATCAGACTACTTTAATCAACATGACTTATGACGATGAAAATCAAAAAGGACTTCATTACCATAATTATTATTTTGCTATGTCTAATAATGATCATGAAGAATGCCATGATGCTGATAATGAGGCTAGTGATGATGAAAGTGTTCCACTGTCTGTATTGAAAGCCTGTCTTAACAAAAGAAAACATGAATTCTTGTCTGTCAATGGCAGTACATCCACTTCTACTACTCAGTCTGGCAATGTCAACATGTCCACTTCTACTACTCAGTCCACCAATGACAGTGCATCCACTCATGTTAATCAGTCCATCGATAGCAGTAATTGTACCTCTGCTAATCAGTCCAACAGTGGCTGTACATCTACCTCTACCAATCAGTCAGTCAATGGCAGTACCTCTACTTCTGCTAATCAGTCCTTCAGTGACTGTGCGTCTACCTTTGCTAATCAGTCCATCAATGGCTGTGCATCTACCTCTGCTTATCAGTCCTTCAATGGCAGTGCGCCCTCTGCTGCTCAGCCCTCCAATGGCAGTGCGCCCATCCCTGCTGCTCAGTCCTTCAACAGTAATGCGTCTATCTCTGATACTCCGTCCTCCAATGCAGTGCGCCCATCCCTGCTGCTCAGTCCTCCAGTTGCAGTGCGCCCATCTCTGCTGCTCAGTCCTCCAATGGCAGTGCACCGATCTCTGCTGCTCAGTCCTTCAACAGCAATGCGTCCATCTCTTGATACTCAGTCCTCCAATGGCAGTGCGCCCATCCCTGCTGCTCAGTCCTCCAATGGCAGTGTGCCCATCCCTGCTGCTCAGTCCTCCAATGGCAGTGCGCCCATCCCTGCTGCTCAGTCCTCCAATGGCAGTATATTCCTCTCAGCAAATCAGTCCTTTGATGCAGGCGTGTCCATCTGTGCTACACAGGAAATAAATGAGAGCAACAATTCTGCAAGTCAGTCTGTCATTTATCCCTCTGTCACCATTGATAATGTTAGTTCTCAGCCTTTAGACTCTGATGATCTGCCTCAAATTAAACGTGGGCGAAAGAGAAAGCGTGATGAGACAGTTTGGAAGAGGAATGTGGCTAAGAGAAGGAGAAATGAAGGGAAGAGTTATGTTGCAAGAGATGGTAAGATCAAGTCTGAAAGGAAAATGAGGATGGGATGTGGGAAGGGGTGTAGGTACAAATGCCATTTAAGTTTAGTGGAAATGCAAGGGAAGAGATATTCAGAGCATTTTGGAACTTAGGGGATATAAACAGACAACGAGAGTTCATTTCAAAATATGCTACAGAAAATAAAAAAAAAGTTAAGGAGGGGAATCATCGACGCAGATTCATTTCATGGTCTTTTCCTAGCCCTAATGATTCAAACACATCTAAAACAGTCTGTAAGACATTTTTTTCTTGCAACTTTAGGCATTTCTGAGAGCATGGCTTTTACTGTTCTAAAAAACTGTCTGTAATTGGGGTTTGTGACCTTGACATGAGGGGTAAACATAACAATCGCCCAAATGAGACAACAGATGAGCAAAAAGCAAAGGTCAGGGAGCACATTGAATCATTTCCAACTGTAGAAAGCCATTATTGTAGAAAGCACTCACAAAAGCGATATCTTGCCCCAAACTTGAGTATAACAACAATGTACTCCCAATAAAAAGGCATGTGTGAAACTGATGGCTTAGAGGCAGTCAATGAACCTATTTATAGGAAGATATTCACTACAGAATACAATTTGTCTTTTCACAAGCCTGCAAAGGATCAATTAGACTTTTGCACGCAATTTAAAAATTCAACTCCAGAACAAAAGCAGTCATTGGCTGCCTCATATGAACTGCACCTAGCAAAAAAAAAAAAACCAAGGCAAGAGCAAACAGAGATAAAGATAAAGAAAAAACAAAAGAGTCAGAGACTTTGGCTGTGGCTTGCTTTGACCTTGAGGAGGTACTGTCCACACTGTCTAGTTTTGAATCTTGTCTCTACTACAAGAGACGCCTCAACACATCCAATTTTACAGTCTATGATTTTGGAAGTTGATGGTTATAGCTTTATTTGGCATGAAGCAATTGCAGGAAGAGGGGCATGCGAAATTGCATCGTGTGTCTATTGGTATATCAAAACTATGAATCAGAAAGGTAAAAAGGAGTTTATCTTTTATTCAGACAATTGTTGTGCACAAAATAAAAATCGTTACTATGTTACCATGCTATGGTATTGCCTCCAAAAGTTCAATCTTTCCTCAATTACTCACAAGTACCTTGAGTGAGTGAGTTTTAGTTTTACGTCCCAACAACAGCTAAGGTCATACGGAGACGGGACCTCGGTTTAAAGACTCATCCGAAAGTCTGGAGAAGCCCGGGATCGATCCAGCGATCCCTGGTTTACAAGGCGAGTAGCGTAACCACTGCACCACGGAGGCTTCTACAAGTACCTTGAAAAAGGTCATACACAAAATGAGAGTGACAGCATGCATTCAGCAGTAGAATCAGCCAGTAGAAAAATTTCCATATATACCACCCCGCAGTGGGCTGCTACAGTCCGAACAGCCCGTGCTAAACAGCCTTATATTGTTAAAAAATGTCTGTAGAAGATTTCTACGACTTCAAATCAATGTCTACAGAGCTAAAGAATTTTTAAATTAATGTTGACAATGAAAAGGTGTGGTGGAATAAGTTCAAGAAACTAAGTTTGACAGCCTCAAATCCAAATGTTTTTCAGTACCAGACTGATTACGAAGGGGATGTACTGTCAGTTGACTTGTTAAGGCATCTTCGTTCAAATAAAAATAAACCTCGCTCACAAGACCTCATTCTTAGTCCCCTTAGAACTGAAGAAATCCCTGTTAGTAAGCAAAAGTACAGAGACTTAATATTCTTATGTAGAAAGGGTATCATTCCAAGGGCACACCATGGTTTCTTTTTGCTATTGCCTTACGAGAGGGATGATAATTAGATAAAAATATCAATATTTTATACAGTTTCATGTCTGGCTAGAGCCATTCTGACATCTTGAATACCATTTCATTTTTGCATGGTATTGACCTTTATAGAGACCCTTAAGTGCTGTTAAGGTCAATTACACTGTGAACATTTCTTAGGGTCACAAATGTCAAAAATTAAAAGTTGATTACAGCATAACAGCAACATTAATTGGCTTCCAAAATGTTTTGAGAATTCATGCACCATAAATGTGCAAATTACTTAATAAAGAATTAACATTACGAAAACATGCCTATACAAAAACATTGCAAATTTAAGCGCTGAAAAAAGTAAAATTTTAGGTGGAAAATTGTCATGTTTTCCTTATTTTTACTACAAATATAGGTTGTGGGTGATCGATAGAAGACGGTTCTATTGAGTACAAACAACCTATGTTTTAGATCCGAAATAAGAAAATAATGTATACCCCTGTCAACCCCAGTTTTCCTTAATGTGAAAGTGGGGCTTGAGGGAACCAAAATTATATAGGCTTGAAATGAATGGGATTAAGTAAATAACAATGTAACAATAACAGTTACTGTTCCTGGCTCTCTGTATTGTTCTTTTTTGCTATTAATTGAATTAAATACAAATTTTGTTCATGTACATACTGTTTCTAGTCTTTTACCAAGAGAATGACTGGCTTAATGTCTCGATTGTGATTGAAGTAAAATAAGAATAATAATAACAGAATGTGTACAGGAAACCAAAATCTGAAAGGGAAGTAACCACTTTTGCTAAGAGTGACAATCTAATTGTCTCCCTTCGCAAAATTGATTATTTTCAATTGTTTTACAAATAATCAATTAGTAGATTAAATGTGCATTTGAGCTGGTTGGTCTGCATCATATTAAGAACTAATGACCCAATTTCTATAGGCGAAATCTCAACATTCCTACCTAGTATAATCATACGATTATATCTTGGATTCTTGATAATCATAAATGCATTATTGAATTCATTAAACTTGCTTGAAAAAAGCAAAAATGAAATAAAAAATACTCGCCAGAGCCTCACATTTAACTTTTCCTCAACTTGTTTAATAAATTCATTATGCATGAAACCTCCTACAAGATACGTTTGCATTGCATTAACTACTCAGTAATCTGCCATTAACTGAACACTATAATAGACTGTACCTTGTCAGGAAAAGGTGACATCATAAACAGGTTATGATTCAAGAATTTAAGAAATAGCAATGTGCAGCTCAAACACTTAATGCAAAACTGTCGTAAGTAAAGTTACGACAGTTTTGCATTTAAAAGCTGAAAGAAATATAAACTTATTTATTTGGAAAACTGTCGTAACTTAAAGTTTTACAAATATCTGATTTGTGATAGGTCATACAAGCATGGAAGTATTTTGACATATATGTGTTATCAATAAATCTTATTTCTTAATGACTACATAAGATAAATGTTGCATTTTTGAAGAATAAGAAAGTTTTTTCTTTCTCCTGTAACATTTTCAAAATCTGAGTTACGCAGTTTTGCAATAAGGTGACGATGTGATGAATAACAATATCGACCTCTTCGGATAACGGTGAAGATAAATATATGCATTCAGTCGGGTGTGAAATCATGGTAATAGAGGTCATCAGTCTCATGTCGAAATGCATTATCTATATGTGTGTATCGCTTATAGATTAAAGTTCGATTGCGATGAAAACTCCAAGCTTATTGAATTGCTCTCGAATACTCATCGCGCGCGCGCGAGAGAGAGAGAGACAGTGACTTTTACAGCGCTGCTACCCATTTACACCTGTGTCGAGTGGGGCATTGTCATAACGTGTCTTGCCCAAGGGCACACCTCGCCTCCAGTGGCTGGATTCGAATTCACAACCTTTCGATCATAAGTCGAACGCGCTAATCACTGAGATATCGAGTCTGACAAAGACTAGTTATTTCATGTTTGTGTTTCTTTCCCGTTGGCGTCTCTGATGGGAGATGTGTGGGTTAGTTGTATCGATTCTTGGTCATTGTCCTCACTTCTATTTTGAAAATACAGAGTGACTTTCGTAAAAATAGTAAATCGATTTAACCCTTAAAATACCGAGAAAAACTAAACCTGATAGTGTCGTCTGTATATGTCGTCTGCTGAATCGTTCTGCAAATATTTTAAAAATATTTTTGGAAACAGGCAAAAAGTGTGGACCCAGATCAGACTGCTCCTACAAGAGCAGTCTGATCTGGGACCACACTGTATGCAAACATGACTTTTAAAGTAACCGGCAGATGACAATTAACTCTGGTTTCAAATATTGTTGAGGAAGCGCAAACCCAATTAAAGGACAAAAACAAGATTATATATATATCAAAGACCCCAAAAAGTGGCCATCAGTATCAACAGAATTTTTTAATCTGCACAATGCTTAACCCTTAGATATATATTTTTCATTTCTCTTCATTACATGCGTTACAAGCGTTTTAGTGCAAAATGAAAAGGCGACCATCCTATTAGGTCTTAATACATTAGTTACAACCGCATTACCGACCATTACAACCCGTTACACATTGTAGGGTATAGGTATAAGGTGAACGATATATACTACTCAAAGTTTGATATGGATCACTTTTTTAATGCAAAATAATTTCTGGATGAATTAATCAGCTGAATCCAAATTTAAAACATAATGATAGAACACGTATCCTTCACAAAACCTAGTGATTAATTTTGTCAACTGGTACTGCATTCAAGCGTGACAGCAGCAACCGTCTTGGCACCCCCAAAATTTGCCGTAACACGAGGAGATTTGGACAACTGATTTTTCACAAATTTCCAAATTTGTTTAGACAAACGTGCCTAATAACGTGTATGGCGTCCACGGGCATCAATTACAGTACGACATCGCCTGCGCATGCTCGTAATCCGAGTCTGTGTCCGGTTTTGTTGAATAAGCTTCCATTCAGCAACCAATGCATCTTTGAGCTCCTGTAAAGTCCTCGGATGCACAGTTCGGGCTGAAACAGGACGCTGAAGCATGTCCTGCGCATGCTCAATCGGTTTTAAGTCCGGTGACCGAGTAGGCCAGTCCATACGAACGATTGTCTCACGTTCCAGATAGAAATCAGTGACGTTGGCACGGTTGGGACGGGCATTGTCGTCCATCAGAATAAAGTCCGTGACGATAGCATCTGCATATGGTCTCACAAACCCATCAAGAATATCATTACAGTACCTCACTGCCATTAACGTTCCGTTTTCAACGACGTACACGTCAGTTTTACCGTTCACGCTTATCCTAGTCCAAACCATGACTGACCCCTTTCCATAGCGATCATGCTCTGCCATATCCAAGTCATCGAATCGCTCTTTAGACATTCGCCACACTAATTGACGTTTATAAGTGAAGTTTAGACAGAATCTGGACTCCTCAGTAAACAGTACTGGCGTCAAGTCACGAACCGTCCACCTGACGTGAGTTCTGGCAAAATCCAACAGGTCTAGCACGTGCTGTCTCGTCAACGGAACACGTACAGCAGGCATCATGGCATTAAGTCCGAACTCGTGGAGCCCGTTTCTGACAGTTTGTGTAAAAATTCGTACTCCAGTTCCGTTCCTAAGCTCGTTATGCAAACGCGTAGCGTTCAGGAACCGTTGACGTCGAGACTGAATAAAAAAGAAACGGCCCTGACGTTGAGTTGTAGCCCTTTCTCGACCACGCCATGTCTGTGTGAAGGATTTCCATGGGTAAGATGCCGACTCCACATTCGGGAAACCACGCTCTGAGACACATTCAGAATCCCAGTAACACGACGTTGAGAGACGCCAGATTCCAACATTCCGACGCCACGATTCATTTCTTCGGGGCTCATACGGTTTCTTAATTGTCCTCTAGGCATTTTAGTGTTTCACAAACTCAAATGAAGTCCATTTTACGCTTGGTAACGGAACACTGACAAGTTTGATTGGTCTGTTGGAAAGCAGTGCTACGCAAGATTTTGGGGGTGCATGAATTCATTTGCGAAGTGTGAGAAGTATGCACTTTTATGAGTACTGAACTGCACATGAGTTTCTGTTTAAGATATTCACCAATATACCGAGTACAAATTCTGTCAAGAAATTTTAAATTTTCAGTGCAAAATTTGGTATATAAAAAGTGATCCCTATCAAACTTTGAGTAGTATATATATCTTTTTTATATTCCTTCATTACATGCGTTACAAACGTTACAGTGCGAAATTAAAAGGCGCTCGTCCCCTTATTTTACGTTACATTAGTTACAAACGCATTACAGATCATTACAACCCGTTACACATAGAAGGGTACAGGTATATAAGGTGTAGGAGATATATACTTTTCATTTTCCTTCATTACATGCGTTACAAGCGTTACAGTGCGAAATTAAAAGGCGCTCGTCCCCTTATGCCTCGTTACATTAGCTACAAACACATTACAGATCATTACGAGGACTGTTCAAATATGAATGCAACTAAGCACATAAAAATGATTCCGTGATAGATTTCGATGAAAAATTTTGTCCCCTCAAAGTATTCCCCTTTAACAGATATACAAACTTTCAGTCTTCTGATCAAATCACTGAATGCATTTTGGTAGTCGTTTCGAGGTATACTATGAAGTCACTGGAATATTGCAGAACCGAGGTGTTTGCGCTGTACAAATTTTCGACCAGAAAGGTATTTTCTCAGCCGCGGAACAAAAAAAAATGTCACACGGGGCTAGGTCAGGGGAATACGGGGGGTGAGGGAGTTCAACAACCTTTTCCTGCTTCAGATATATATAGTCTTGCACAATGAACGCATTGTGCGATGGCGCATTGTCATGTAGCAATCTGACATTGGCCAAACCAGTTGCGGGTCTTCGTTCTTTGAAATATTTCTTCAATTTTCGAAGAACTTTATTCTTGTAAAACTTCGCATTTACAGATATGCCTTTAGGCACAGCAACCTGAATAGCAGGGCCCTGGTTTGAAAAGAATATGGCATACATTACCTTCCTGGCGCTCATGGCCCGCTTTGCAATGCATGGTCTTTTGCAATACTTTGTTGCCCATATTTTGTTCTGAATCGTTCGTTTTGGCTCAAAAAAGTGAACCCATGTCTCGTCACCTGTGACGACATTAGCGAAAGACATTGCATTGTAATTTGGAAACTTTTTAAGCAGCTTCTTGGCGCACTGAACGTGTGTCTCTTTCTGCTCATCTGTCAACAGATGGGGAATCCATCTAGCACAGATCTTTCTCATTTTCAAATCCCGTTTCAGAATTGTATGAGTTGCTCCTAATGAGATGCCAACCATACTAGCTATTTGCCTAGTGGTGTATCGTGCATCGGTAGCAACTATTTCTTTCACTCTAGCAACTATTTTGGCAGATGTTGCTCTTTTCGGCCGACGATCATGTGGTGCATCTTCTGTTGAGCCTAGCCCACAGCTGAATTTCTTACACCAACGAAAAACTGTCGGAAAAGACATTTCATTATGCCCATAAACCGAACATATTTCATCAAAAATGTCTTTGCACCGTATACCAAGAATACAACGAATCTTAATATAGGACCGTATTTCAACGGCGTACTCTGACCTTCTTCCAACCATGTTTTGTATTAGTATACAAGAGTAGACAGTGTTTATCGAACGATATACATGGCTAAAGTCAACGGATTTTAACAGGTTCGGTATCATTGTATAGGTAAAATGTTTTTCTACGCTGTGATATTTATTTCCAGGTGATTTTCGCATTAGTGCATGAGAAAACGTTCTACTTGCATTCATATTTGAACAGTCCTCGTACAACTCATTACACAAAGAAGGGTATAGGTATATAAGATTTAGGAGATATATACTTTTCATTTTCCTTCATTACATGCATTACAAGCGAATTGAAAATGCGCTCATGCCCTTATGTCCCATTACATTAGTTGCAATCGCATTACAGTTCATAACAACCCGTTACACAAACACGGGTATAGATATAAAAGGTGTAGGAGATTTATATTTTTCATTTTCCTTCATTACATGCGTTACAAACGTTACAGTCCGAAATGAAAAGACTCTCATCCCTTAGGTCTCATTACATCAGTTACAAACGCATTACAGACCATTACAACACGTTACACATAGCAGGGTATAGGTATATAAGGTGTACGAGATATATAGTTTTCATTTGCCTTCATTAAATTCGTTACAAGCGTTACAGTGCGAAATTCAAAGGCGCTCATCCCCTTATGTCTCATTACATTAGTTAACGCATTACAGTTCATTACAACCCGTTACACAACGAACGGTATAGGTATATAAGGTGTAGGAGATATATACTTTTCATTTTACTTCATTACATACGTTACAAGCGTTATAGTGCGAAATCATAAGAAGGGCTTTCTCAAGACCACATTACATTGGTTAAAAACTCACTACAGACCATTACAACGCGTTACAAATAGTGGGGTATAGGTATAAAAGGTGTACGATATATTTATTTTTTTCATTTTCCTTCATTACATGCGTTACAGTGCGAAATGAAAAGGCTCTCATCCCCTTATGTCTCATTACATTAGTTACAAACGCATTAAAGTTCATTACAAACCGATACACAAATAAGGGTATAGGTATATAAGGTGTACGAGATCTGTATTTTTCATTTTCCTCCATTACATGCATTACAGTGCAAAATGAATTGGCGCTCATCCCATTAGATCTCAATACATTGGTTACAACCGCATTACAGACCATTACAACACGTTACACATGGTAGGGTATAGGTATATAAGGTCTCGTAGGCCATATATTTTTAGCTCGTCTGTTTTTTGAAAAAAAAAACTTTCGAGCTATTGTCATCACTCCGGCGTCTGCGTTGTCGTCTGGCGTCGTTCCAAAAAAACTAAGCCTTGGCTATAACTTAAAAAGTATTAGACCTAGCCTCATGAAACTTCATACACACACTCATCATCACAAAGCTACATTTTGACCAAGGACCATAACAACATTGTTGATTTTGGCTGAATTATCTCCCCTTTTCCAATTTTTTTTCTGAAACACATTTTTTGCTCTCATTTTAATACTATTCACCACAGAGCCTTCAAACTTCACATGAATGTTCCTTGGGACAAGACCTTTTCAGTGATACCACACTTTTTGATCTGTGACCTTGACCTTTGACCTATTTTCGAAAATTGAACCGAAAACCTTAACCATATTTCAAACCTACCTTCATGAAACTTCATACACATACTCACCATTACAAGAGCTACATTCCCTACAAGTTTTATAACTCCATCTTGCAATTTGATTGCTCTTGTTTGACTAAGAACTTTGGTTTTCTAAAAGAAACTGCAGACGAGCGTTGGCACCCGCATGCGGTGCTCTTGTTTTATTTTTTCCTTCATTACATGCATTACAGGCGTTACAGTGCAAAATGAATAGAAGCTAATCCTCTTAGGTCTCACTACATTCGTTGAAAGGTAATGCTTGTTGTAATGGTCCGTAATGCGGTTGTAATCAATGTAATGAGTCCTAAGGGGTTCAGCGCTTGTTCATTCGCACTGTAACGCTTGTAACGCATGTAATGAAGGAAAATGAAAAATATATATCTCCTACACCTTATATACCTATAACCTACTTTGTGTAACGGGTTGCAATGGTATGTAATGTGGTATCGGGAAAGCCCGACTTTACTTTTCGAACTAAAACGCTTGTAACGCATGTAATGGAGGAATATGAACAATATATATCTTCTACACCTAATATACCTATACCATGTATGTGTAACGGGTTGTAATGATCTGTAATGTGTTTGTAACTAATGTAACGAGACATAAGGAGATGAGCGTCTTTTGATTTCGCACTGTAATGCATGTAACGCATGTAATGAAGGAAAATGAAAAAAATATATACGGTACACCTCATATACCTGTACCCTATTAAGTGTAATATGTTGTAATGGTCTGTAATGCGTTTGTAACCAATGTAATGAGGTCTCATGAAAGCCCTTCTTAAGATTTCGCACTGTAACGCATGTAATGAAGGAAAATGAAAAATATATATCTCCTACACCTTATATACATGTACATGTACCCTTATTTGTGTAACGGGTTGTAATGGTCTGCAATGCGTTTGTAACCAATGTAATGAGGTCACGGGAACGCTCCTCTTAAGATTTCGCACTGTTACGCTTGTAATGCATGTAATGAAGGAAAATGAAAAATATATATCTCCTACACCTTATATACCTTAACCCTTTATTAGGTAACGGGTTGTAATGAACTGTAATGCGTTCGTAACTAATGTAATGAGACATGAGAGGATGGGAGCCTTTTTATTTCGCACTGTAACGTTTGTAACGCATGTAACGAAGAAAAATGAAAATTATATATATCGTACACCTTATATACCTATAACCCTAAAATGTGTAACGTGTTGTAATGGTCTGTAATTCGGTTGCAACCAATGTAATGAGACCAAAGGGGATGAGTGCCTATTCATTTTGCACTGTAACGTTTGTAACGCATGTAATGAAGGAAAATGAAAAATATATATATCGTACACCTTATATACCTATACCCTACTATGTGTAACGTATAGTAATGCGTCTGTTAACAAATGCAATGCGTCCTAAGAGGATGAACGCTTTTTCATTTAGCACTGTATCGCTTGTAACGTATGTAATGAAGGAAAATGAAAAATATACATCTCCTTCACCTTATATTCCTATACCGTCCTATGTGTAACGGGTTGTAATGCTCTGTAATGCGTTTGTAACTGATGCAATGAAACATAAGGAGATGGTAGTCTTTTTATTTCGCACTGTAACATTTGTAACGGATGTAATGAATGGAAATGTAAAATATATATGTCCTACACTTTATATACCTATACCCTACTATGTGTAACGTGTTGTAATAGTCTGTAATGCGGTTGTAATCAATGTAATGAGTCCTAAGGGGATCAGCGCCTATTCATTTCGCACTTGTATCGCATGTAATGAGGGTAAATGAATATATATATCTCCTATATCTTATATATCTTAACCCTTGTTTGTGTAACGGGTTGTAATGATATGTAATGCGTCTGTAACTAATGTAACGAGACATAAGGAGATGAGCGTATTTTTATTTCGCACTGTAACGCTTGTAACGGATGTAATGAAGGAACATGACAAATATATATATATCGTAGACCTTATATACCTGTACCCTATTAAGTGCAATGTGTTGTAATGGTCTGTAATGCGTTTGTAACCAATGTAATGAGGTCTCAGGAAAGCCCTTCTTAAGATTTCGCACTGTAACGCATGTAATGAAGGAAAATGAAAAATATATATCTCCTACACCTTATATACATGTACATGTACCCGTATTTGTGTAACGGGTTGTAATGGTCTGCAATGCGTTTGTAACCAATGTAATGAGGTCACGGGAACGCTCCTCTTAAGATTTCGCACTGTTACGCTTGTAATGCATGTAATGAAGGAAAATGAAAAATATATATCTCCTACACCTTATATACCTTAACCCTTTATAAGGTAACGGGTTGTAATGAACTGTAATGCGTTCGTAACTAATATAATGAGACATGAGAGGATGGGAGCCTTTTTATTTCGCACTGTAACGTTTGTAACGCATGTAACGAAGAAAAATGAAAATTATATCGTACACCTTATATACCTATAACCCTAAAATGTGTAACGTGTTGTAATGGTCTGTAATTCGGTTGCAACCAATGTAATGAGACCAAAGGGGATGAGTGCCTATTCATTTTGCACTTTAACGTTTGTAACGCATGTAATGAAGGAAAATGAAAAATATATATATCGTACACCTTATATACCTATACCCTACTATGTGTAACGTATAGTAATGCGTCTGTTAACAAATGCAATGCGTCCTAAGAGGATGAACGCTTTTTCATTTAGCACTGTATCGCTTGTAACGTATGTAATGAAGGAAAATGAAAAATATACATCTCCTTCACCTTATATTCCTATACCGTCCTATGTGTAACGGGTTGTAATGCTCTGTAATGCGTTTGTAACTGATGCAATGAAACATAAGGGGATGGTAGTCTTTTTATTTCGCACTGTAACATTTGTAACGGATGTAATGAATGGGAATGTAAAATATATATGTCCTACACTTTATATACCTATACCCTACTATGTGTAACGTGCTGTAATAGTCTGTAATGCGGTTGTAATCAATGTAATGAGTCCTAAGGGGATCAGCGCCTATTCATTTCGCACTTGTATCGCATGTAATGAGGGAAAATGAATATATATATCTCCTATATCTTATATACCTTAACCCTTGTTTGTGTAACGGGTTGTAATGATATGTAATGCGTCTGTAACTAATGTAACGAGACATAAGGAGATAAGCGTATTTTTATTTCGCACTGTAACGCTTGTAACGGATGTAATGAAGGAACATGACAAATATATATATCGTAGACCTTATATACCTGTACCCTATTAAGTGTAATGTGTTGTAATGGTCTGTAATGCGTTTGTAACCAATGTAATGAGGTCTCAGGAAAGCCCTTCTTAAGATTTCGCACTGTAACGCATGTAATGAAGGAAAATGAAAAATATATATCTCCTACACCTTATATACATGTACATGTACCCTTATTTGTGTAACGGGTTGTAATGGTCTGCAATGCGTTTGCAACCAATGTAATGAGGTCACGGGAACGCTCCTCTTAAGATTTCGCACTGTTACGCTTGTAATGCATGTAATGAAGGAAAATGAAAAATATATATCTCCTACACCTTATATACCTTAACCCTTTATTAGGTAACGGGTTGTAATGAACTGTAATGCGTTCGTAACTAATGTAATGAGACATGAGAGGATGGGAGCCTTTTTATTTCGCACTGTAACGTTTGTAACGCATGTAACGAAGAAAAATGAAAATTATATATATCGTACACCTTATATACCTATAACCCTAAAATGTGTAACGTGTTGTAATGGTCTGTAATTCGGTTGCAACCAATGTAATGAGACCAAAGGGGATGAGTGCCTATTCATTTTGCACTGTAACGTTTGTAACGCATGTAATGAAGGAAAATGAAAAATATATATATCGTACACCTTATATACCTATACCCTACTATGTGCAACGTATAGTAATGCGTCTGTTAACAAATGCAATGCGTCCTAAGAGGATGAACGCTTTTTCATTTAGCACTGTATCGCTTGTAACGTATGTAATGAAGGAAAATAAAAATATACATCTCCTTCACCTTATATTCCTATACCGTCCTATGTGTAACGGGTTGTAATGCTCTGTAATGCGTTTGTAACTGATGCAATGAAACATAAGGAGATGGTAGTCTTTTTATTTCGCACTGTAACATTTGTAACGGATGTAATGAATGGAAATGTAAAATATATATGTCCTACACTTTATATACCTATACCCTACTATGTGTAACGTGTTGTAATAGTCTGTAATGCGGTTGTAATCAATGTAATGAGTCCTAAGGGGATCAGCGCCTATTCATTTCGCACTTGTATCGCATGTAATGAGGGAAAATGAATATATATATCTCCTATATCTTATATACCTTAACCCTTGTTTGTGTAACGGGTTGTAATGATATGTAATGCGTCTGTAACTAATGTAACGAGACATAAGGAGATGAGCGTATTTTTATTTCGCACTGTAACGCTTGTAACGGATGTAATGAAGGAACATGACAAATATATATATCGTAGACCTTATATACCTGTACCCTATTAAGTGTAATGTGTTGTAATGGTCTGTAATGCGTTTGTAACCAATGTAATGAGGTCTCAGGAAAGCCCTTCTTAAGATTTCGCACTGTAACGCATGTAATGAAGGAAAATGAAAAATATATATCTCCTACACCTTATATACATGTACATGTACCCGTATTTGTGTAACGGGTTGTAATGGTCTGCAATGCGTTTGTAACCAATGTAATGAGGTCACGGGAACGCTCCTCTTAAGATTTCGCACTGTTACGCTTGTAATGCATGTAATGAAGGAAAATGAAAAATATATATCTCCTACACCTTATATACCTTAACCCTTTATTAGGTAACGGGTTGTAATGAACTGTAATGCGTTCGTAACTAATGTAATGAGACATGAGAGGATGGGAGCCTTTTTATTTCGCACTGTAACGTTTGTAACGCATGTAACGAAGAAAAATGAAAATTATATATATCGTACACCTTATATACCTATAACCCTAAAATGTGTAACGTGTTGTAATGGTCTGTAATTCGGTTGCAACCAATGTAATGAGACCAAAGGGGATGAGTGCCTATTCATTTTGCACTGTAACGTTTGTAACGCACGTAATGAAGGAAAATGAAAAATATATATATAGTACACCTTATATACCTATACCCTACTATGTGTAACGTATAGTAATGCGTCTGTTAACAAATGCAATGCGTCCTAAGAGGATGAACGCTTTTTCATTTAGCACTGTATCGCTTGTAACGTATGTAATGAAGGAAAATGAAAAATATACATCTCCTTCACCTTATATTCCTATACCGTCCTATGTGTAACGGGTTGTAATGCTCTGTAATGCGTTTGTAACTGATGCAATGAAACATAAGGGGATGGTAGTCTTTTTATTTCGCACTGTAACATTTGTAACGGATGTAATGAATGGAAATGTAAAATATATATGTCCTACACTTTATATACCTATACCCTACTATGTGTAACGTGTTGTAATAGTCTGTAATGCGGTTGTAATCAATGTAATGAGTCCTAAGGGGATCAGCGCCTATTCATTTCGCACTTGTATCGCATGTAATGAGGGAAAATGAATATATATATCTCCTATATCTTATATACCTTAACCCTTGTTTGTGTAACGGGTTGTAATGATATGTAATGCGTCTGTAACTAATGTAACGAGACATAAGGAGATGAGCGTATTTTTATTTCGCACTGTAACGCTTGTAACGGATGTAATGAAGGAACATGACAAATATATATATCGTAGACCTTATATACCTGTACCCTATTAAGTGTAATGTGTTGTAATGGTCTGTAATGCGTTTGTAACCAATGTAATGAGGTCTCAGGAAAGCCCATCTTAAGATTTCGCACTGTAACGCATGTAATGAAGGAAAATGAAAAATATATATCTCCTACACCTTATATACATGTACATGTACCCGTATTTGTGTAACGGGTTGTAATGGTCTGCAATGCGTTTGTAACCAATGTAATGAGGTCACGGGAACACTCCTCTTAAGATTTCGCACTGTTACGCTTGTAATGCATGTAATGAAGGAAAATGAAAAATATATATCTCCTACACCTTATATACCTTAACCCTTTATTAGGTAACGGGTTGTAATGAACTGTAATGCGTTCGTTACTAATGTAATGAGACATGAGAGGATGGGAGCCTTTTTATTTCGCACTGTAACGTTTGTAACGCATGTAACGAAGAAAAATGAAAATTATATATATCGTACACCTTATATACCTATAACCCTAAAATGTGTAACGTGTTGTAATGGTCTGTAATTCGGTTGCAACCAATGTAATGAGACCAAAGGGGATGAGTGCCTATTCATTTTGCACTGTAACGTTTGTAACCCATGTAATGAAGGAAAATGAAAAATATATATATCGTACACCTTATATACCTATACCCTACTATGTGTAACGTATAGTAATGCGTCTGTTAACAAATGCAATGCGTCCTAAGAGGATGAACGTTTTTTCATTTAGCACTGTATCGCTTGTAACGTATGTAATGAAGGAAAATGAAAAATATACATCTCCTTCACCTTATATTCCTATACCGTCCTATGTGTAACGGGTTGTAATGCTCTGTAATGCGTTTGTAACTGATGCAATGAAACATAAGGGGATGGTAGTCTTTTTATTTCGCACTGTAACATTTGTAACGGATGTAATGAATGGAAATGTAAAATATATATGTGCTACACTTTATATACCTATACCCTACTATGTGTAACGTGTTGTAATAGTCTGTAATGCGGTTGTAATCAATGTAATGAGTCCTAAGGGGATCAGCGCCTATTCATTTCGCACTTGTATCGCATGTAATGAGGGAAAATGAATATATATATCTCCTATATCTTATATACCTTAACCCTTGTTTGTGTAACGGGTTGTAATGATATGTAATGCGTCTGTAACTAATGTAACGAGACATAAGGAGATGAGCGTATTTTTATTTCGCACTGTAACGCTTGTAACGGATGTAATGAAGGAACATGACAAATATATATATCGTAGACCTTATATACCTGTACCCTATTAAGTGTAATGTGTTGTAATGGTCTGTAATGCGTTTGTAACCAATGTAATGAGGTCTCAGGAAAGCCCTTCTTAAGATTTCGCACTGTAACGCATGTAATGAAGGAAAATGAAAAATATATATCTTCTACACCTTATATACATGTACATGTACCCTTATTTGTGTAACGGGTTGTAATGGTCTGCAATGCGTTTGCAACCAATGTAATGAGGTCACGGGAACGCTCCTCTTAAGATTTCGCACTGTTACGCTTGTAATGCATGTAATGAAGGAAAATGAAATATATATATCTCCTACACCTTATATACCTTAACCCTTTATTAGGTAACGGGTTGTAATGAACTGTAATGCGTTCGTAACTAATGTAATGAGACATGAGAGGATGGGAGCCTTTTTATTTCGCACTGTAACGTTTGTAACGCATGTAACGAAGAAAAATGAAAATTATATATATCGTACACCTTATATACCTATAACCCTAAAATGTGTAACGTGTTGTAATGGTCTGTAATTCGGTTGCAACCAATGTAATGAGACCAAAGGGGATGAGTGCCTATTCATTTTGCACTGTAACGTTTGTAACGCATGTAATGAAGGAAAATGAAAAATATATATATCGTACACCTTATATACCTATACCCTACTATGTGTAACGTATAGTAATGCGTCTGTTAACAAATGCAATGCGTCCTAAGAGGATGAACGCTTTTTCATTTAGCACTGTATCGCTTGTAACGTATGTAATGAAGGAAAATGAAAAATATACATCTCCTTCACCTTATATTCCTATACCGTCCTATGTGTAACGGGTTGTAATGCTCTGTAATGCGTTTGTAACTGATGCAATGAAACATAAGGGGATGGTAGTCTTTTTATTTCGCACTGTAACATTTGTAACGGATGTAATGAATGGAAATGTAAAATATATATGTCCTACACTTTATATACCTATACCCTACTATGTGTAACGTGTTGTAATAGTCTGTAATGCGGTTGTAATCAATGTAATGAGTCCTAAGGGGATCAGCGCCTATTCATTTCGCACTTGTATCGCATGTAATGAGGGAAAATGAATATATATATATCCTATATCTTATATACCTTAACCCTTGTTTGTGTAACGGGTTGTAATGATATGTAATGCGTCTGTAACTAATGTAACGAGACATAAGGAGATGAGCGTATTTTTATTTCGCACTGTAACGCTTGTAACGGATGTAATGAAGGAACATGACAAATATATATATCGTAGACCTTATATACCTGTACCCTATTAATTGTAATGTGTTGTAATGGTCTGTAATGCGTTTGTAACCAATGTAATGAGGTCTCAGGAAAACCCTTCTTAAGATTTCGCACTGTAACGCTTGTAACGCATGTAATGAAGGAAAATGAAAAATATATATCTCCTACACCCTATATACCTATACCCTTAATTGTGTAACGGGTTGTAACGAACTGGAGTGCATTCGAATCTAATGTAATGAGACATAAAAGGATGTGAGTCTTTTCATTTCGCACTGGAACGTTTGTAACGCATATAATGAAGGAAAATGAAACACCTTATATACCTATACCCTACTATGTGTAACGTGTTGTAATGATCTGTAATGCGGTTGTAACCAATGTAATGAGACCTTAGCGCCTATTCATTTTGCACTGTAACGCTTGTAATGAAGGAAAATGAAAAATATATATATCGTACACCTTATATACCTATACCATACTATGTGTAACGTGTTGTAATGGTCTGTAATGTGTTTGTAACCAACGTAATGCGGTCTAGGGAAAGCCCTACTTAAGATGTCGCTCTGTAACGCTCGTAACGCATGTAATGAAGGAAAATGAAAAATATATATCTCCTACACCTTATCTTCCTATACCATTCTATGTGTAAAGGGTTGTAATGGTCTGTAATGCGTTTGTAACCAATGTAATGAGGTCTCGGGAAAGCCCGACTTTAATGTTCGAACTGTAACGCTTGTAACGCATGTGATGAAGGAATATGAAAAATATATATATCGTATACCTTATAAACCTATACCATACTATATGTAACGTGTTGTAATGGTCTGTAATGCGTTTGTAACAAATGTATTGAGACCTCTTAGGATGAGCGCCTTTTCGTTTAGCACTGTAACGTTTGTTACGCATGTAATGAAGGAAATCTCCTTCACCTTATATACATATTCCCTCCTATGTGTTACGGATTGTAATGCTGTGTATTGCGTGTGTGTGTGAATTCGGGTTTAACGTCTCCAAAATGACCTTTACAGTGTTGAAGGGACGTGAAACCTCAAATCAAACAAACATAATTATTTGATAGATAACATGAATTTTGGCGAGAAAAGTAGTCCGGGCGGCACCTGTGAAAATAACATGGTCGTGTTATTTTTCACACTGTTAAATTTTACTTTTATTTGTTTCAGATATGCATTGATTTCACTGCTATGTATAAAATAAAAGAAAGTATCAGTTATTTTAGGCCTACTCATTTTACGATAGTGTTCGTTAAATTGTTTTTAACATGCGATTTGTTTGCCCGACGTACTGTATTTTACAATTTGCAGCACGTCAGACTATCACATATATCTAATCTGTAGACTTACACGTCAAACCGGACATGTTTACTACAGAAAAACGTGTACCGTTTACAGATGAAGAACCGGTAGACATTGAGCGATAACTTTTCGGCTATTTACCACATTGTAAGAGTACGTAGCTTGCCGGTGTTGTCCGAGAAAGAAGGACAACGTCATTTGTACAATTCAAATAAGTTTAACAACTCTTGTGACTTATTTATTCAAGTTCTAATTGCATTGTTTTACAAATGGAGCGGCTGAATCCATACCATTGTGTACTTAATGTAGTTCAATGCATAACAACAAAGATTTTTTTTCTTCTAAGTACAGTTACGCTGCCGCCTTCCCAGTTTGACCTGGCCTCGAGGTTATAAAACTTTTTTCATGCTCAACTCAGCTGAGCATAAAACTTGTGTTGCTCATAAAAATAAAAATACTAAGAAGTTGAGCGATTTTTCTTTCTCAGATATCATAGAATGTCATTTGTCCTGCTCACAAATTTTAAAATGCCAACAATTGTTGGCATTTTAAAATTCGTGGGCAGGACAAATTTCATGCCCAAGTGAGTTGAGCATGAAAAAAGTATTATAACCTCGGGGCCAGGCGATCTTAACAACACTATTTGGGCATTATTTATTTATCTTTTGCCACTTTGTGGAATCTCGAAAACATCGTTTGGTTTTTGCATTACAGGATGCGCTTGGCATATGCTAGGTATGAAAATCAAGATACCCTCCGTATCCGTCTCTCTGATACGCAACTTTTACGTGACAGCACAGTTTGCATCTGATGCTAGACTTCATGGATTTGATCCACAGCACGATAGTGCGCTTATGATGCACATATTGAGGGGATCCAAATGGCAGCACAATTGTGTGTAGAGTAATTCTAACACTGACATCATAAATATAAATGCCACAAAATGCGTGATTCTTCGAATCACGACTGTACCTGTATAAGCCTACACCCTGTATGTGCATATTTAATCATTGCAAATGCAGCTTAAATGTTTTCCTGCTACCCTTTTGCCTTAATCCCTGAAGGGGACAAAGCCGTGTACATTCCATGCAGATGTGCAGGATGAAAGCCTACACAGTAACCATATAATTGCGGCTGGATCTTTAACCAGCACAGGGGATGACACTCCCTGCACCGGCAGTCCTTTAGTTAACGTCCCGATCTATAGGACGGTACTTTATGACAATCATCCGTGCAAATGATGGCAGTGGAGTGTGTTCGGAAACCAAATTCCATCACCGAGATAGAACCGGTAGCCTCTAGTATTAGAGGCAGGTGCTCTACACTTTCCGAAAACCCCTAGTTACTAAATAATTTCTGTGGAGGCTCTGTTCCTGTAAATCGTGTGTACGCGAGTAATGGCCCACTATGTCCAAAGTAATACAAGAAAGAAGGCACCGTAATATAGGAAAGAAGGCCAAAAAAACAAAACAAAACAAAACAAGAGGGCCATGATGGCCCTGGATCGCTCACCTGATCCATAGTCACAAGTTGGCCGCGGGCTGGGCCATTATTGACCCCGGGGCTATAATGTGCATAATGTTGAGGGGGGGGGGGGGGTCTAAAATGTGAAGCTTCATACCAAATATCAACAAAGGCTATAATTTGAACAATCTTGGAAAAGGTCCACTAGATGAAGCTAAACACCAAATATCAAAGACCTGGGCCTTGCGGTTTCAGAGAAGAATTTTTTTTTAAAGATACTTCCAAAATGAGCCTGTGTAAAACAAAATGGCCCTGGGGTGGGGTATTTTTAGCCTCAGGGCTATAATTAAAACAATCTTGATAGAGGTCCACTAGATGAAGCTTCACCAAATATCAAAGATCTGGGCCTTGCTGTTTCAGAGAAGGAGATTTTCAAATATTATCTCTATAGAAGTCCATGTAAAACCAAAGGGTCCCGGGGCGGGGTTATTTGTGGCCCGAGGGCTATAATTTGAACACTCTTGGTAGAGGTCCATTAGATGAAGCATCATACCAAATACCAAAGCATCATACCAAATATCAAAGAAGTAGTCCTTGTGGTTTCAGAGAAGATTTTCCCTATGTAAGTATATGTAAAACCAAAGGGCCCCGGGGCGGGGGAATTTGTGGCCCGAGGGCTATAATTTGAACAATCTTGGTAGAGGTCCACTAGATGAAGCTCCATACCAAATATAAAATACATGGGCCTTGCATTTTCAGAGAAGGTTTTTAAAGATTTCCCTATATAGGTGTTACTTTCCAAAACCAAAGGGTCTCGGGGCGGGGACATTTTTGGCCCATTGGCTATAATTTTGAACAATCTTGATAGAGGTCTACTAGATGAAATTTCACACCAAATATCAAAGACCTAGGCCTTGTGGTTTCTTAGAAGATTATCCCAATATAAATCTATGTAAAACCAAGCCCCTGCGAAATGGAGTTCTTAACTTAAGAACTGTTCTTGAACTGCTCTTTAGAGTTCTTAATCTGTTCATGAAGGTTTTCAAGAACACTTGTACTTGAACTAATTCAGGAACAGTTCAAGAACTTTTTAAGAATTCGTAATATTCTTGAACTATTCTTAAACTTTTCTTGAACACTTTAAAGACTTTTCTTGAACAACATGATGGATCTGATGTTCTTGCACTGTTCTTAAATTTGTTCTTGTTCATGTCAAAGACTTTTCTTGAACAAAGTGTCTTGAAAGGCATTCTTAAATTGTTCTTAAATTTGATCTGGTTAATTTCAAAGACATTTCTTGAACCTACTGTAATGGCAGGTGTTCTGAAACTGTTCTTAAATTTGTTCTTGACCATTACAAAGACTTTTCTTGAACTTTTGTTCTTAAAATGTTCTGAAACTTTTCTTGAGTATTTTTCAAGAACTCTATGAACAGTTTCAGAATTTTGTCATATGATTTAAGTCACATAATTGATGATGTCATTCAGATCTCAGCTTTCATTGACCAGTTTTCCAACTTTCCTTTTCAAAATTGCTTCTACTTAGATTTATTGTTAGGGTAAGCAAAATGATTTTTATTTTTAAATAATGTTTTTATTTCTGATTATTGATCAGCCTCTTTTTGCAAAAGACTTCTTTCTGACAGTTTCCAAGATTTGTAGGTGGTTTTGTTAAATATGGTTGAGCAAATGCTTAAATCTACTGCTATCCAAATGGCAGCACCATCTATCTGATGTGTGGGTGGGGTAATAATTTCTTCCTGCAGCACAAGATGAGCCCATTAAAGACACAGGGTCTGATCAGAGCATTTGCTGTGTCTTCAGTGTGTAAAAAAGGGTCTAATATTCTCCATGTAGACAGCTAATTGAGCAAAGACTGATCAGCATGGGTAGTGCCAAGGCTTATCTGAGTCTGGGCTGGACACACATGCCATTTTTCAATCCATAAAATATAATGTCTGGTATTATAAAGAGAAATCTGTCCAGTTCTACAGATGGATTCAACATGATTGGGCATTGTCTCATGCAAAAGAATGACAACTGTACCTGGTTGCATTTATGAGTTACCTGCCCTTGCCAAAACTTTGTGTCCGGGCTGAAACTCTGACCATTTGACTGATCTTAGTTATGATCTTGAAATTCACATGTGGATTCGACACCATGGGACAATATGGCTAACACAAGAATGGCAACTCTACCTTGCTTAATTGATGAGTTATCTGCCCTTGCCAAACTTTGGTACCTACTGTTTGGGTCTACTTCTCAGAAAAAGTATTCAATGGAATAAACTGATTAAGAGCAGTTCTTGAGCAGTTCAAAATGGGAAGAACAGTTCAAGAACACCTGTTCTCAAAGTGGTTGAAACATGTTCTTGAAGTATGCAAGAACTATGTTCTGGAACAGTTCTTGATCAGTTGAAGAACTAATGTTTCTCTTGAACTGTTCAAGAAATGTACATGAGCTGCTCTTGAAGTGTTCAAGAACAGTCAAAATATATTTTAAGAAATGTTAGATTGGACAATTTTTAAGAACTTGTGTTCTTGAAATTTTCGTAAAGACTGTTCTTGAATAGTTCAAGAACAAAAGTTCTTTAAAGAGTTCAAGAACTGTTCCTGAACTGTTTGGGAACTTCATTCTTTAACTATTCAGGAACCTTTTTCATTACTTGTTCTTGAAAATTGTCCAATTTAACATTTCTTAAACTGTTCTTGAACACTTTAAGAGCAATTCATGTCCAGTTCTTGAACTGTGAAAGAACTTTTCTTGAATTGATCTTAAAATTTCGCAGGGGAAGGGACCCGTCGCGGGGGCATTTTTGGCCCCAGCACTATAATTTGAACAATCTTGGTAGGGCTCTACTAGATGAAGCTTCATACCAAATATCAAAGACCTGGGCCCTGTGGTTTCAGAGAAGAAGAGTTTTAAAGATATTCCCTATATAAGCCCATGTAAAACCAAAGGGCCCCGGGGCGGGGGCATTTTTGCCCCAGCACTAGAATTTGAACAATCTTGGTAGGGGTCCAATACATGAAGCTTCATACCAAATATCAAAGACCTGGGCCTTCCGGTTTCAGAGAAGATTTTAAATGATTTTCCCTATATAAGCCCATGTAAAAACAAAGGGTCCCGGGGCAGGGGCATTATTGACCCCAGCACTTTAATTTCAACGATCTTGGTAGGGGTCCACTACATGAAGCTTCATACCAAATATCAAAGACCTGGGCCTTGTGGTTTCAGAGAAGAAAATTTTTAAAGATTTTCACTATATAAGCCCATGTAAAACCAAAGGGCCCCGGGGCGGGGGCATTTTTGGCCCAAGGACTATAATTTCAACAATCTTGGTAGGGGTCAACCAGATGAAGCTTCATACCAAATAGCAAAGACTTGGGCCTTGTGGTTTCAGAGAAGAAGATTTTTTAAGTTTCGGTGAAAAAAATCTTTTTTTTGCTCCTGTGACCTAGATGTGCTACAGACCGGAACCATTTGAACAACTTTGAAAGGGGACCAACTAAGGATCATTCCTGTTTAGTTTGGACAAAATCCGATTAGTGGTTTAGGAGGAGATGTCGTTTGAAGATTAAGTTTACGCACGGACTCACGAAAATTGATCCACAAAGCTCACCTCGTCACTACGTGACAGGTGAGCTAAAAAAGGCACACTGTATCTGGTTTGTTTGAAGCCTAAATTTGGTATTCATTGTTTGCGAAAATACAGCTATGTTTCTCGCTATCTGCTCACAATTTGACAACCAAATGCTCCCAAGAAGACTTACACAAACTAGGACAGTGGGAAAAGAAATGGGATATGAGTTTTAATTCTCTAAATGCCAGGTCGTTCATGTAACCCGCCTCATTAAGTGGCTTTCCCTTGAAGGTATTGAGTCGTCGTGTTATGATGTACAAGATCACACCAACCATATCCGCATCTGAGTACCTCATCCGCAATACCAGGTTATCAGCCTATAATCACCCCTTTGCATACAGACATATCTTTACCAAAACAGACTACTACAAGTACACTTTCTTTCCCAGGACCATTATCCACAGGAATGCACTACCCACCCACATAGTTATCCCCCCCCCCCCCCGGCGCAGTTCAGCAATGCTGTTAGCCTGGTGGTCCTATCGTGTTGTCATACCCGCAGTTGAATACCAGGTAATCAGCCAATTAGCACTCTTTGCATACAGACATTTCTTCACCAAAACAGATTACTACAAGTACGCTTTCTTTCCCAGGACCATTATCCACTGGAATGCGCTACCCTCCCACATAGTAATTCTTCCCACCCTGGCGCAGTTCAGAAATGCTGTGAGTCTGGTGGTCCATGTTTCTTCCTAACAAATCCTAATTCTGTTTTTATCTTTTAACTATATTAACTCATTTCGCACTGTACAAACTAATTTCACCAACTTTTCGTTACTGTGACCTTTTTGTATCTGATTCGACTAACCCCCTTCAATACATGGTTCACCCCTTGGGGGTTAAGACGTAATAGAAGATAGATAGATAGAAGAGAAAGGACTGCATGTTAGAAATTATGTGGACAATTTGAGCGATAAATGAACACGGCACTTTTGAAATCGACATTCTCGCCGAAAACCAATTATCTATCTATCAATCTATATTTTGTCAGATTTTACCATTACCTCTGTTATGTTGGTCGCTAAATATAGACTTTAGCACGGGCTTGTGGGTATTTTGGCATGGTTAGAAAGTTTAGATGACTGACCGTATGAACTTAATGCATAAAGTCACAGATACCTGTCTGTTACCCTAGAGTATGACAGTAGAACCCCGTCAACACTGTAGAGGTCATATATCTCGTTGCAATGGCAACACGTAGCGCTCTGAATGTTTCAGTGTTTGGAGTTTGGACGCAGTTTCGTTAAAAGACTCAATTATTTCATCGCTTCCGCCGCTATCGGCATATGTGCTAAATTACAGAATTTTTCATTGCCTATCGAACATTCCTTATGTTATTGTTTTTCGTTACTGTGTCTACTTTTCGTGACGAAATACTCTGATTTTATTCACGATTAAGCTCATCGTCAAACCCCGTCAACACTATATAGGTCATATATCCCGTTGCAATGACTACACGTGGCGCTCAGAATGTTTCAGTGTTTGGACACAGTTTCGTTAAAAGGCTCAATTATTTTATCGCTTCCGCCGCTATCGACACATGTATTTAATGACCGAATTTTTTCATTGCGTATTAATTATTCATTATATTACTGTGTCTCCTTTTCGTAACGAAATACTCTGATTATTTCATTTCACGATTTAGCTCATTATGAAACACCGTCAACACTGTATAAGTCATATATCTCGATGCAATGGCTACACGTGGCGCTATGAATGTTTCAGTGTTTGGACACAGTTTCGTTAAAAGGCTCAATTATTTTATCGCTGATAATCCAGCATTCTCAAATGTAGGTTTGCCACCATCCGAATTTACAGTGGGTGTTTACGGTATCGGGGGTTAAAATCATTTCTATCGACAACCGCTTGCACAGGTATGACGAGAAGCTTCGAGGCAGTGATAGTTTAATTCGGGATTTGGGTTCCAACTGCCTTTACGACCCAATCATAGGTGTAGTTACATTTGTTGATACGCTGTCAAAATATGTTGAAATATTGCAGACTAGCGTGGAGGTGAAAGAGTAGCTGTGACACAGATCCTAAAAAGGGCAAAAGAGCCATATCCTGGTTACAATAATAAGATTGTTATAGTGAATGAATATATAGAGTATCTTTTGGGGTTGAGATGAATTTTTATCCCATTTAAAATGGAAGAGAAGGCAATGGTCAGGAATTGATTCAAATTAACCCACCTTCCTCCTGTTAAAATGTAACCTCAGGCTTGTTTCACTAACATTGATACAGCCGCCATTCAGAGCCCCCCCCCCCCCCCCCCCCTCCCCAAAAAAAGAAAAAAACTTGACAGTAATCGGTTACCTCAGTCAGAATACAATGATGCCCACGGGCCTGTGGGTATTTTGGCATTGTTAGAAAGTTTAGATGACTGACCATTTGAATTTAATGCATAAAGTCACAGATGCCTGTCTGTTACCCTAGAGTATGACAGTAGAACTCCGTCAACACTGTATAGGTTATATATCTCGTTGCAATGGCAACACGTAGCGCTCTGAAAGTTTCAGTGTTTGGACACAGTTTCGTTAAAAGGCTCAATTACTTCATCGCTTCCGCCGCTATCGACACATGTGCTAAATGACCGAATTTTTCATTGCGTATCAAACATTCCTTATGTTATTGTTTTTCGTTACTGTGTCTACTTTTCGGGACGAAATACTCTGGTTTTATTCACGATTAACTTCATTATCAAACCCCGTCAACAATGTATAGGTCATATATCCCGTTGCAATGGCTTCACGTGGCGTTCAGAATGTTTCAGTGTTTGGACACTGTTTCGTTGAAAGGCTCAGTTATTTTATCGCTTCCGCCGCTATCGACACATGTATTTAATGACCGAATTTTTTCATTGCGTATTAATTATTCATTATATTACTGTGTCTCCTTTTCGTAACGAAATACTCTGATTATTTCATTTCACGGTTTAGCTCATTATGAAACACCGTCAACACTGTATAAGTCATATATCTCGATGCAATGGCTACACGTGGCGCTCTGAATGTTTCAGTGTTTGGACACAGTTTCGTTAAAAGGCTCAATTATTTCATCGCTGATAATCCAGCATTCTCAAATGTAGGTTTGCCACCATCCGAATTTACAGTGGTTGTTTACGGTATCGGGGGTTTAAATTATTTCTACCGACAACCGCTTGCACAGGTATGACGAGAAGCTTTGAGGCAGTGATAGTTTAATTCGGGATTTGGGTTCCAACTGCCTTTACGACCGAACCATAGGTGTAGTTACATTTAATGATACGCTGTTAAAATATGTTGAAACATTGCAGACTGACGTGGAGGTGAAAGAGGATCCTAAAAAGGGCAAAAGAGCCATATCCTGGTTACAATAATAAGATTGTTATAGTTAATGAATATATAGAGTATCTTCTGGGGTTGAGATGTAATTTTATCCCATTTAAAATGGAAGAGACTGCAATGGTCAGTAATTTGATTCAATTAACCCACCTTCCTCCTGTTACAATGTAACCTCAGGCTTGTTTCACTAACATTGATACAGCCGCCCCCCCCCAAAAAAAAACAACAACAACAAACAAGTGGTCCTGTATCGCTCACCTGAGCTGACAGATTCAAAGTGTCAGGAAGCGCCAACCTTTACTGAAGGATTAATGGAAGGACATGGTGATGACAGCGTAAGCAATTTCTGCAAATCAAGTAGAATGTAACTATGATAAATAGGTTGACCCCACCAGTTTTCAAACTCATTCAAGCTTTTATTCCTGACTTGCTAAGAAGATCCTATAAAAACTGATGGGGCTATGGTGATGACAAGTTCAAAAATAAGCAATTAACTGCTGCAATCAAAGGGATGTTACCCTGTGACAAATAGGCAAACCTCACGAGTTTTCAAACTCCTCCGAGCTTTTCTGCCTGATTATTTGTTTGTAAGTTTCATGAAGATCCTATCAAAACTGAAGGGGCAGCAGTGCTAACAAGGTCGAAAATAGGCATTTTTAAGCAATCAAAGGCACGTAACTCTATGACAAATGTGCCGACTTGGCCAGTATTCAAACTCATCCAAGGTTTTATTCCCAGCCACCTTACATAAAGTTTCAGAAAGATCCGATCAAAACTGAAGGGGCTACGGTGATGACAAGGTCAAAATTTGGCATTTTTAGCAATCAAAGTGATGTTACTCTAAAATAAATGAGCCGACTTGGCCAGTTTTCGAACTCATCCGAGGTTTCATCCCCAGCCACCTTACATATAAGTTTCAGAAAGATCAGATCAAAACTGAAGGGGCTACGGTGATGACAAGGTCAAAAATCAACATTTTCAGCCATCAAAGGGACATAACTTTACGTTAAATGGGCTGACTTGGCCTGTTTTCGAACCCATCCAAGATTTTATCCCCAGCCACCTTACATATAAGTTTCAGAAAGATCTGATCAAAACTGAAGGGGCTATGGTGATAACAAGGTCAAAAATAGGCATTTTCAGCAATCAAAGGGACGTACATCTATGATAAATGGGCCAACTTGGCCGGTATTCGAACTCATCGTAGGTTTTATCCCCAGTCACCTTACATATAAGTTTCAGAAAGATTCAATAAAAACTGAAGGGGCTACCGTGATGACAAGGTAAAAATTGACATTTTCAGCCATCAAAGGGACATAACTATATAGTAAATGGGGAGACTTGGCCGGTTTTCGAACTCATCCGAGGTTTTATCCCCAGCCACCTTACATATAAGTTTCAGAAAGATCAGATCAAAACTGAAGGGGCTACAGTGATGACAAGGTCAAAAATCAACATTTTCAGCAATCAAAGGGACCTAACTCTATGATAAATAGGCCACCTTGTCCGGTATTTGAACTCATCCAAGTTTTATCCCCAGCCACCTTACATATAAGTTTTAGAAAGATCCGATCAAAACTGAAAGGGCTACAGTGATGGCAAGGTCAAAAATCGGCTTTTTCAGCAATCAAAGGGACGTTACTCTGTGATAAATGGACCAACTTGGCTGGTTTTCGAACTCATCTGAGATTTTATCCCCAGCCACTTTACATATAAGTTCCAGAAAGATTCGTTAAAAACTGAAAGGGCTACGGTGATGACAAGGTCAAAAATCAGCATTTTCAGCAATCAAAGGGTCGTTACTCTACGATAAATGGGCCGACTGGGTCGGTTTTCAAACTCATCCAAGATTTTATCCCCAGCCACCTTACATATAAGTTTCAGAAAGATTCGATTAAAACTGAAGGGGCTACCGTGATGACAAGGTAAAAAATCGACATTTTCAGCCATCAAAGGGACATAACTATATAGTAAATGGGGTAACTTGGCCGGTTTTCGAACTCATCCGAGGTTTTATCCCCAGCCACCTTACATATAAGTTTCAGAAAGATCAGATCAAAACTGAAGGGGCTACGGTGATGACAAGGTCAAAAATCAACATTTTCAGCAATTAAAGGGACCTAACTCTATGATTAATAGGCCCTCTTGGCCGGTATTCGAACTCATCCGAGGTTTTATCCCCAGCCACCTTACATATAAGTTTCAGGAAGATCCAATCAAAACTGAAAGGGCAACGGTGATGACAAGGTCAAAAATCGGCATTTTCAGCAAAGGGACGTTTCTCTGTGATAAATGGACCAACTAGGCTGGTTTTCGAACTCATCCGAGATTTTATCCCCAGCCACTTTACATATAAGTTTCAGATAGATTCGATCAAAACTGAAAGGGCTACGGTGATGACAAGGTCAAAAATAGCCATCGGAAGAGATGGCAAATCCCCCGACCAAAAGCCAATATGGCCTTCAGAAGATTGTTCACCAATAGAAAGTGCACCAGAATTAAACCACATATCACAATAGTATTGCAGTTATGGCCATCGCAAGATTATACTGTCAGGGGAGATAACTAAACAAGAGGGCCATGATGGCCCTGGATCGCTCACCTGATCCATAGAGTAACAAAGAGGGCCTCGGGGAGGGCCATTATTGACCCCAGGGTTATAATGTGCATAATGTTGAGGGAGGTCTAAAAAGGTTACTTCGGAAGCTTCATACCAAATATCAACAAAGGCTATAATTTGAACAATCTTGGCAAAGGTCCACTAGATGAAGCTACACAAAAAATATCAAAGACCTTGGTCTTGCGGTTTCAGAGAAGAAGTTTTTTTTAAAGATTTTCCCTATATAAGCCTATGTAAAACCAAAGGGCCCCAGGGCGGGGGCATTTTCGGCCCCAGCACTACATAAGCCTATGTAAAACCAAATGGCCCAGGGGCGAGGGCATTTTTGGCCTCAGGGCTATAATTTAAACAATCTTGATAGAGGTCCACTAGATGAAGCTTCATACCAAATATCAAAGACCTGGGCCTTGCTGTTTCAGAGAAGAAGATTTTCAAAGATTATCTCTATATAAGTCTATGTAAAACCAAAGGGCCCGGGGCGGGGGCATTTGTGGCCAGAGGGCTATAATTTGAACAATCTTGGTAGAGGTCCACTAGATGAAGCTCCATACCAAATATCAAAGATATGGGCCTTGCAGTTTCAGAGAAGAAGATTTTAAAGGTTTCTCTATATAAGTCTATGTAAAACCAAAGGGTCTCGGTGCGGGGGCATTTTTGGCCCCAGGGCTATAATTTGAACAATCTTGATAGAGGTCCACAAGATGAAATTTCACACCAAATATCAAAGACCTAGGCCACATGGTTTCATAGAAGAAGATTTTTAAAGATTTTCCCTATATAAGTCTATGTCAAACCAAGGGGCCACGAGGCGGGGGCATTTTTGGTCTTAGGGCTACAATTTGAACAATCTTGGTAGAAGTCCACTAGCTGAAGCTTCATATCAAATATCAAAGACCTAGGCCTGGTGGTTTCAGAGAATAAGATTTTTTGAGATTTTCCCTATACAAGTCTATGTAAAACCAAAGGGCCCCAGAGCGGGGGCATTTTTGGCCCATGGGCTATAATTTGAACAATCTTGGTAGAGGTCCACAAGATGAAGCTTCATACCAAATATCAAAGACCTGGGCCTTGCTGTTTCAGAGAAGAAGATTTTTAAAGATTTTCCTTATATAAGCCTATGTAAAACCAAAGGGCCCCAGGCGGGGACATTTTTGGCCCCAGCACTATATTTTGAACAATCTTGGTAGGGGTCCACTAGATGAAGCTTCATACCAAATATCTAAGACCTGGGCCTTGCGGCTTCAGAGAAGAAGATTTTTAAAGATTTTTGCCCTATATAAGCCCATGTAAAACCAAAGGGCCCCGGGGCGGGGGCATTTTTTGACCCAGCAGTATAATTTGAACAATCTTGGTAGGGGTCCACTAGATAAAGCTTCATACCAAATATCAAAGACCTGGGCCTTGTGGTTTCAGAGAAGAAGATTTTTTAAGTTTTTGGTGAAAAAAATCTATTTTTGGCTCCTGTGACCTAGATGTGCAACGGACCAAAACCATTTGAACAACTTTGAAAGGGGTCCACCTAAGGATCATTCCTGTGAAGTTTGGTCAAAATCCAATCAGTGGTTTAGGAGGAGATGTCGTTTGAAGAAATTGTTTACGCACGGATGACAGACAAACAGTGATCCTAATATTAAACACAAGAGGGCCCAGAGGGCCCTGAATCGCTCATCTGAGAATTAGTGTCTCCAGTACATTCTGGGCCCAAGGGCTATAATTTGAACAAACTTGGTAATGGTCCACTAGATGAAGCTTCATTCCAAATATCAAAGACCTGGACCTTCTGGTTTCTGACATAAAACGAGAGTGCACGTTATGGGAATGTTGGCCCTTATTCATCATTCATATGCAAACAAAATTTTCAATTTATGTACGGTAAAGGAGTAATGCCGAAATTTTCAGGCGAAGTAGCTCCCACGACGTCTCGGCAGCTCCCAAAACACGCTCTAGTTCCCACGAGTCTATCATGCCATCACATGGAGAGCATGTTTATAGTTTATAATTTCGACTACCATTACGTATGTTTCCCCTACTTTAAAAGGTGTGTAGCTCTGAGTAACCACCTATTTGAGAAGATATTCTGACTCGATTGGCTGGTTATGTTCTGGATAGTTGTGATTTTCTGGTCCTAGGAACTACCGCTAGAGTTCCCCGATGTGTCGTGGTAACAAATTTACGTTACCCCGATTTCGCGGTAGCTCCCCTGATGCCCACCCGTGGATATGCCACATCTTCATCCATGCAAACCATCAATGACATCTCTTTCAAACAATTAGAAGCAGTAGGCTACTACTTCGATAACTCGAACACGGATGGTTCGTTTACCATTCGAACTGGTTCATAAGCCACTAAGAATTCTATATACATATATTTGGTCATTTCTTGGCGTTTTTTCTTATCATTATCTGTAAAAGGATGTTGTATGCACTCAGAATCGCCTCGATGAGGCGACCCCAATGAGCTCAAATTAATTACATTTATTTAACGGATCTAAAAGATATTTTATCTGGTGCCATGACTAAACCTCAGTGATTCGAAGCAACCCTGTCTCGAACAATGTTATGGTCCCGGAGATGTTCGAGTTATCGAATGTAGATTGTATTCATAATGCCCTGATACGACCTCCCGGAAAGCCCCCGATAATCTTTGTTCGGATAAATGGATTGGGCCATGGGATGCTTCAACGAAGAGCTGAAAGCCACTACGCCCGAGTACTTGAGGCAAAGCCTGCATAGACAAAGTTGTATGAGTCTGACCATCCATGCGTATGGTTTCATGTTTAAGTCGGACATGAGATGTGATTTCGTATACTAATGTCGGTTAAAATTCCCAAAAAATTGCAAGCGATGTTTCCAATGTAGCCTATATAAAATTGATGGGGACGTCGATAAGGCGGTTTTGATGAGCCACAAAAAAAACATGTAAAACCATAAAAAAGTGCTGAGCCCAGTTTTCTCTATATAAAGCTGGGTTCACATGGCTGCCTACTGTATGGCCGTGTTCTTGTGATGTAATAAGTGTGTTTTTAAACACATTTCTTCGGCTATATGAGGCGTTTCTAACGAGTACCCACAACTTCTGTCTTCGAGCAGAAATAAAGAAAAATAATATGGGGATATTAATGATACAGACTTTTTTTTACATGATCGGTGGTATGTTACTTAAAGGGGGAGTTCCAAAGCTGCCCACGCACAGATTTTCTTGAAACTTCAGTTGTTGTTTTCTTTAGGTCTATCAACTATGTATATAACTCTATTTTATTTGATTAATTACTATAGTTCTCAGGAGAGCTCCCGGAGGTGATCCCCTGTAGAGGTCACACACACCTGTGAACTTTTCATTCTTAAACCAACAAGCTCGATTGTTTTCAAATTTTGTTGCTTTGATTTGCAACAGAACTCTATAAGGATTCATATAATACCAAAAATATAAATGTGTCTAGGTATTTTAATTTTTCTGATGAATTTATTTACAAAATTTCTTAAATTTTTCACGAAAATTTATAAAAAGTAACATGTTTATCCCAAGTGTTAGAAGTGTTACTGATCTTGTCACCCCAAGATATTACACATAAAATTGGCCACATATATCTTCTATATAGCAAACAAATTAAAAAAAAATCAGAAACCGGTAACATTGTTTTTGATTGCCAGATATGTGTTTAGGTATATTTTTGTGGTGAAGTCATTTGCAATATCAGGGGAACAGATTTTCTTTAAGTATATTTTTATTGTATTTTTATGACCATAAAGTGTCATCTTATCATGCAAAGCTTAGCATATGCATTTACATAATTCCGCCCCTGCAACACAACCCCCCCACACACACACACACACAAACAAAAATACACTGTTCGACTGAGAATGATTTTTTTAGTTTGGGTTTTAAATAGTAGATGAGAACATATATTAGCAGAGAGAATAATATAATGCACTCATGCAGTGATCATGATGAGTGTTTGAGTGTTAGTGTTTACAGCATTGCAAAAGCGGTTATGCTGAAAAAATGTATTATGAGACAATAGGAATAAGACAAGGTGGATATTTTTTACCCTATTTCATTTGGTCTTTTTTAAACCCGCAATACAAAGATATTAATGTCAGTAATACACAATGGTGTATTGAGTTTTCTTAATAAATTACTTTCATAATCCTCTTGTTTCCTTAATTGTTTTTATTGTTGACATTTCCCTCTTTAAAATAAAACAGCAGTCAATAATTTGCCATCTGTGAAAGGACAGGCTGATTTTCTGATTTTTTCTTATTATTGATCAGTCCATATTTTGGTATTTTTTCTTACATCACTTGGTCAAAGAGACTAGCACGTGCCCCCCCCCCCCCCCCCCACACACACACACACATCAAAGGTTTTGTGAGACCATTAAAAGCATTTTCTGCGTTTGTTTCTAGGTTCATTATAACATAGGCAAAAGTGTTTGCTGCAATGTTTTAGTCTTCAAAATAAATGCATAACTAGTCACACTGAAACTAATTACACATTTATCATCTTGCATACACTTCCCGAAATGATATCGATGGAAGGCAAGTTGCTGTAAAACATTTATTTGATAACTGCTATTGTATTTAGATGCTGAAATACCATATTCATATGTAGTCTTATGTATGCAATACTTGTCATCTATGTTTTCTGGCTCTGTATTCATCGGTTTTACAAATGTTTTTTTTTTTGTTTTGTTTTGTTTTGTTTCTATTGAGGTTTAACATCCCCGTTAACACTATTTAGGTCATTTTAGAGATGTTGCTTCCAATTTTGTGGGACTTATTCCCGACATTGAGATGAAATGATATCTCAAGCCCTGCCACCCTATGAAACTACAAGGCTTATATGCATTGGACGGCAACACTCACACCACTTTGCCTGGGCAAGCTTAGTCCTTCTAAGCGGTTTACCAGTACTCGTGTTTGGTTAGTTTTAGCTCTTTGTGGAAGCAACATGCTGCCAAATCAATTTCTTCAAGCCCCAATGGACGGGGGCGAAGATTTACAAATTGCATGAATCACTTGTTTGCCGTTCCACTAGCACATTGGCTGAATCAAAATCAGTGCAGCTGGCTTCACATTTTTCTAACGTACTGCTAGCACATGTACTGTTTGCTATTTTAAATTGTGTAAATGTTTGAAAGTTGTTATTAATCTATTATATTAATTAATGCTTTCCAAAAATAACTGCTTGTTTTCTGGGTCATATTTTAGAACAAAGATAATCATATTTAAGAATATATCTTTCTAACAAGGTGACAGTCAGTGCGATTGAAGTAGACTGGAGGGGTATTGTCAGAGTGAGCCAAAAACAACAGTACCATTTAGTCTACAGTAATCTGATCAGAAAATATTGTCTGTATTATTATGACCTACCTGGCTGAAACATAATACAAACATCATTATTCTTGGCCATTCAAGCAACCTGTGTCATTCCAGTATGACAATCAGACTTTTCAAACTTTTTAAGATCACTGCATCAGTTAAATACATACTTATTAGAGTCAAGTAAAATTGTCTGGTTTACAGAACCATCAAGTTTACTTGGCATTTCAACAATCTTTGTCATACTAAGCTTCAGCATTGCCTCCACTTCTATCTAGAATTACATTAATGCACAAACGCTTGTTCTAAAATGAAGTATTTTTTTTAAATAAGAACTGACTGAATTGTTAACGAAAGCTCGAAATGAATTGTGTTTTTGGTGTTCATCAGGGCATCATAATTGATACAAATGCTGATTATTTATGAGCTCATACTATACACCATCATATAAGCATACATATATTCATGTTTATTAAATATTGCCGAGCAATTTTTCAATTGAAAATGTCGCACCATATGATATCTACAAATGGTTTGATACAATTCAAAACTCTGACCATTACTTTTCAATGTTCAAATGCGGTATGTTACCGGTCTCAAATTTTTAAGAAAGTTTGATAAAATGTTCTACATATATATGGTCAATTTTCATATTAAAATGATGGGGTGACAAGAACTGCAACAGTGTGAAATCAAACATCAAACATACTCCAAAAGGTTTTATGGTTGTGAATTCTGGGGTCTGCTCCATATGAAATTGAGCATGGTGTATTGAACATTGCCTAAACAATGCTAAATGTGATACAAAGATAATCACAGATGACTACAGTGATGCCTGAGAACAAAATAACTCCAAAACATCAAAAGGTGGAATGTATATATACACTAGTTTGGGGGTACCCCTACTTTCAGATGTGGACATAAACAAATCATTGTAGATTTATAATGAAAACAGATATAAGAGTGAAATAGCTAAATAATGCATAGTCATTTACCAAGCAGTAATTATGCACAATATCATGAAAATCTGTGCGTGGGCAGAACCCTATGGTGATTTTCTATAGGCTGGAACTCCCCCTTTAACCAAGGGAAAATACTCACTGAGCCAATTCATATGCCAAACTGCGTATAAATGTTTTGAAAATTTGACTACGCGTAACTTAGTAAAAGCGCGACTTCTGGTGAACTACCCTGTCTAGCGACCGGTCCTATATACAATAACATTGTGAACACTCTAGAGACCACGGTTTTGGCCCAATCATCATCAAATTTGCTCAGAATAATTGTCATGACAATATCTCGATCAAGTTCGAAAATGGGACCTGTCTAGTCAAAGTGTAGGTCAGTAGGTCAAATCATAGAAAAACACTCTAGTTTGGCATGGCTTTCAGGGTGTAAAAATCAAGGTTAAGGTTCTTGTTGCTGTCTGTAGAAAAAAAAAAACTCTTAACAATAGCTCCAACATTTATTGATGGATTTTAATAGAATTACCTATACATATAACCTACTATCTTGTAGTTTGGATCAGGTGAGAGATCTTGTTTTGTATTGTTGTTTTACTTTTATACTCCAAACCTGTTATGGCCGCCTTTTAACGAGTATCTATACTATAACCTCTGGTGCTTTAAACTGTGTATGACTAATTATTGATATCGAAAAACCTCATCTGAGATGGAAATGTACTAGTGCTACTACCATACAACAACCATTTCACCCCGGAAAATTGTGTGCCATATTATAGGCGTTGTACCCATTTCCTTACCCATGGGCGTTTTATTGAAAATGGAACTAGGATTTTTCAATGTCGGCCTTCCAATCTCAATTATTTTCTTAAATCGTATTTGCAACAGTCCGATATATCATATGTATGCCTACAACCAACAGAACAGTGCATGCAATCTTCCCAGAAGAGTGTTCCATGTAATATAATGAGATTTCGTGGGTGAGTGTCTCTTCTGTGTCAGGTTCTCCGTTTTACTGATCGTAACTTTCGAATTCGGACCATCGAAGATAAATTTGTGAGTGACATGTGGGTTCCGTGAAGCTAATATCAACAGCCGTATTGATTAATAACCTTAACACGAGATCTAGAACAATAACAAACCTGCACAAGTGATCCCGAGTCCGCCATTTTCTTCCTTATCCTGAGCGGAAAAATTCCTTATCCTGCGCGTTCGTTCCTTATCCTGCGCGCTTGCCTTTACCAGTATGAAAATATATCTTATATAGGATACCTTATATCTTGGACGAGGTATCTTAATTAGCATTTAACATATAAGATGTCTTATAAAGTGTATGAGATATCTGATTATTTATATATATGCGAAACATGTACAGTAAAATTCCGCTATTAAGACCAGATAAAATTTCTGCTTTTTAAAGCTTGTAGAGAAGGTTTCAGTTATGATTTCTTCCATTTTTCTACAGTCATTGTCTTATAGATAGAGACCACCTTCATGACTGTTCAAAAGTGGTATTTTAAGACCCCTTTTGAACATTCCCAAAGGTGGCCTTAATATTGGAGTTTTACTGTATATACAAACATGTTGAGAAACAGACAGTTTAATTCCATATACTTTTTAGGAGGAGGTCCACCACCTAAACCACTAGATCCTGTCACACAGGCGATTGCAGACCTTATTGGACTAGACAACGTGTCAGTAGTTGGCGTCACCGACAAGTGCGACTCATCTATGTTGCAGCTCTTTGACACAAGGTAAACTGCTCATAACATCTTGCAGTCAACTGACCTTCATCCAGTCTGGGTGCTCATTGATGCCAAAGAGGCTTTCTTTTACTGCTAATCTTGCATGTTTCCCATGTAAATGGAGTTTTATTTTATTTTGTTATCGATTACAGTGAAACAATTCACGAGTGCTTTAAGGCTTCCGAGCAAAATGAACGTGTGAGCGATAGCGAATGAGTTTGTTTTTGCAGGAAAGCCTTAGAACATGAGTTATTTCTCCTTAATCGATCGGATAAACAAAATACATTGTTTATTACATTTTCATTTATGTTTTTGCTTTGAATTTTAAAATTCAGTCATTCAAATTTCCTACCAGAATAGTTCCAGTAAGTGCATGGATTTCAGGAGGCGTGATTTAGTTTTAAAATCAGTCGTCATCTTGTTTCCATTTCAATGCAAAACTCATCCTCTGCTTGAAATACAGATTCAAGAAAGTCATTTAAGTAGAACTGTATAATCAAGAAAATCAACTTTAATCTTCGTGTTGCGGTTCTTTCTTCAAAAACATGAAATGGGCGTGAAAATTGAACTTTGGTCTCCATTATTTTATCAGATGTTCCGCCAAACTTCAACTACATGTATTGTTATTGGTGTTGCCATCGACGCCAGCAACGTCGCTTATAGCAATTTAGACGTAAGTACGTTTGAAGTGAACAAATGAAATAATTCACACTGTGGAATTATCATATATAACTCACTGAGTAATCTCAGTAAATCACTACTGAAAATGTAACCTCTCGGAAGTTTGGGCCATAATGAAATGAACCAATGATCGTCATATTAACATTGCTTTATTTTATTTTTTTCAGTAATACCCAGAGGACCAAACCAATCAGCAACCTGTTTGGAGATAACCTGTCCTTACTGAGGTAAAAAAGAAAACATCATAAAAACATGCCTATACATCTTTGATCCCCTCAAACCCACTTTTATATACAATTAAACTAGGGTTTATGGGGGTATACATTATAGGGATCAAACATGGTTTTCTATGCATTAACATTTGCTAATGCATTGAAAAACCATGTTCGATCGCTATTATTGCATGAATTCAAACGATTTAAAGAAAATGTGTCACAGAATTGCGTAATATTTTTTACACCACTTCACAAAACGCGCTATTTACAAATACCCTTTCTCAGGGCCAACCTCATTCACTACGTAGCCCGGTGTGCGCATAATTTGACGTCACATAATGACATCACAGGTCATTAACAGCACGTGAATTGCATTGTTTATACATGGATTTGTCCGCATTAGAACATGGGTGTTAATATCATGCGATACGGGAATTTATGTAATAATATTTAATCATATGACGTTGCGCCTCAGAGTGTAATACCGTCATGTATTTAATTCCGTAATCCACTAGTGGATTAAATATGTAAATTAGTAAGACACGCCCATAACGTTACATGTACAACGTACTTAACGACGTAGCGTTTACTAATGGCGGAATGTTGACATTTTTGTATACATATTATGAATAAATTGCGTTTTATATGTCATATGATAAATAGAATTTTTCATTCGTGTTCATGTACTATTAAATTCATGCATTCGTGTTCATGTATTATTGAATTTATTAAACTCTTTGATGAAAAGGCAAAATATGCTCGGCAAAACTCGTTTAATAAATTCAATAATACATGAGCACTCATGTAAGATCCTCTATGTCTTTATTTCTGCTCGAAAACATAGTTTGTTTGTACTCAATAGAACTGCCTCATCGAGGCGGTTGTATAGAGTCCCCACAATCTATGTTTTGGGTAGAAATTAGAAAAATATCCCCAATTTTTAGATTAAAATTTCCATTATTTCGCGGAAAAATTGACAATGTAGTCGTATAGGCGTGTTTTCGTAAAGAAAAGTCATGCTCTTACACCCAATAACAGACTTTGAAATTTCACACAGAATGTCAACGTTTGTCTAGTTTGGCTTATAAAAAATTCATGACCACAGAAACAAGTTCGTCATTGAGTAAACTGAAAAACAAATATACAGTAATATCAGCCAAATACCAAAATGTGACATTTTGATGCAATTTTCACTGTTGTAATCAGGAAAACAAGATCCCTATTTTCAGCTTTTTTAACCATGCTAGGATCTCCTTACTAAATTTACATATTCTTTCTTTCAGTAGTAAATCCAGCTTTTCATCGTCCAATCTTTGCCAACAGAAGTCATTGGAAAGCAATTATAGGTAAGTGTATTTATGGTACATTTTTGAAAATAAAATTACACCTCTTTCTTGGATTTTTTAGAAGCAAATTAAACGGCTGAACGTGGGAAAACAAGCTTTAATCATTCTAAGCCTTTTTTGTCACACTAAAGACCATTTAAATATTTTTTGCGGATATCCTTAATTTATGACAGCAGCTGCTGCATAGGTAACTTTTCTACATATATATATATAGTGGGTCTCTCAACTTGAGAAAGCTGAACGAGTGTCGTTCTCAAAGTGGTTGAAGAATGCAGAACATGGGTTCACTCCTGTTTATTTGTTGTTGTATGTTTCTAGTTCGATTTCGTGGCAGAAGTTGACGATTTCCAAAATGTCCTTCCCCAAGAATGATCCTTGGCAGGTCTTTTTTCATTTACCTGAAATATTGAGGTACAAAACAAGTTTCATGCCGTTTTTACTATCTGTGTTCTTTCTGATACAAATAAAAGCGCTAATTCCCATAAGGAAATATATCCTTTCAAAGAAATGAACTAATTCCTTTCGAGCGCAATCACCTTTGCCCGGATGACATATTTATAACACTTCGAATACAGTGGCTCTGTATACTGGACAAGCAAGTAAAGGACACTGTGTAATTACAACCATTTTCCCAACGGGCCTCTGTGGCCTAATGGATAAGAGCGCTGACTCTAAGTCATTAGGTCTCTCCCCGCCGTAGGTTCGAGCCTGGCTCGGACCACGTCTGAGAAGCCAAGTTCTGCAGTGGAAGGTCAGGTGGTTTTTCTCTGGGTACTCCGGTATTCGCACACCTATGATTAACGATCGGCTCGATATGAGTGAAATAATCTTGAAAGGGCCGTAGTTGCCATGACAACAAAAAGGGAAAATAAGAGAAAACCTTTAAAAGTCTTCTTCTTTGAAACCACAAGGCCCACATCTTTCATATTTGGTATGAAGCTTCATCTAGGGGGCCTCTACCAAGATTGTTCAAATTATTGCCCTGGGGCTAAAACTCACCCTGCCCCGGGCCCATTTGTTATATATTGGATCAGGGGAGCGAACCAGGGCCCTCTGAGCCCTCTTGTTTCCCCTTTCGTTGTAGACTCAACTATACAACTCAACATAACTTTATTAGTTATTAAAAAATAAAGTTATGTTGAGTCGTAGTAGACCATCTGTTTCTATATATACGCCATTGAAGGCCTCGTTTGAATTTAAATATGCATTAATGTGTGTCCGTTAGCATACCTAAGTCAGTTATCGGATACTTTAGCACGACAAGCCCATCGTACCAGCCCAGGTTTTACAGGTAAACCTCCATCGGTGCAATTAGCTTGCAATTCTCTATAGGGATAAACCATGTTTTTTCATGCATTAACATTTGCCGGGTCCCGAGGGAGCTGTTTGAACATGAGGCCGCTGGGCCGAATGTTCAAATATCTTCCGAGTGATCCGGCAAATGTTAATGCAATGATTTAACCATGGTTGATCGCTGTTCTTGCATAACTTACACTTCAGACAGCAAATTTTGACGATGATGATGAGTTGGGGTTTTACGGCCCTTTCAACCATTTTTGATTATATCGAGCCGATGGGGATGGTAGGGTGATAATGAAATGCCCTGTGCAATGGAACACCGTTTACAGCTGAGAATAAATCCTGCCTCTGGCGAGATTCGAACTCAGGTCCGCTAGATCAGAAGGCGAGCACAGTACCTACTGAGCTACCGGGGCTCCCTAACAAATTTTGACGAAAACGCCCAAAAGCTCCTCATTAACTCCATATAAAACTCTTCCAATGCGACCGGCAAACCAAAATGGCGGCTTGTTTACAATGGCGTTGCTACAAGTTAACTTTCTGAGGTCATCTGAAACGCTATGTTCAGGGCGTTCAACGAAACATTAACAAACACAGGCCCGTCTCGTGAAATCAAAAGTTCAAACCCATGTTCAAACAACACGAGAACTTCATTATTTGAACATGGTTTGTTGTTTAAGTACGGCTTCCATCCATTTGACTATGGCTTCAAACAGCCATGCGCATTTATGCAAGAATCCATATTTTATTGCGAAGGTCTTTGCTTTCAGTCATGCGCCAATGGAACAACCAGAGACAGCAGTCGTCAATGTCTACCAAGTGGAACAGTCTGACCAACCAGCAGCAGATGATGTGCTGCTGAGCATTGTGCCACAAACGTCAACAACTTGTAATTGTTGCAAGGAGATTCATGATCTGAAAGTTCAAAAACTGAAGCTGCAAATTGAACTGCTAAAGAGAGATTTGCTGCAAAGAGACACGCGTACCCTAAAACGGAAACATCCAGATGAAGAAGAGTAATGCTGTATTAACTTAAAATATGTTGTGTGTGTGATTTAAAGTTTTCAGTCATAGCACACAATTTAGCAATACTGTGATAAAACCAGCAAACTGGTGTCTTTCCCTAAAAAAACAGTGATAAGGTGTTACTTGTTGCTATTTGTTTAATGTCATGGTTCTGACAGAAGAATTGGATTTGTTAAATGCTCTCTGTTTCCAGTGTTTTGTGTTATGTATAGCCTGCAGTGCCCATAAAAATCTTTTACTCACCAATAAGAACAATAGAAAATATTATGTTTCCCTCATGTCACTGCCTTAAACCTTTCAAGTTACATGTGCTTAGGGCTTACGATATTAAAATTTCAAAACAGATAAAAGGCACCAACTGTCCTGCAGCTCACCTGAAGTCCATCTTTGACCCCTTAGCACAACATAGGTGGCCAGTAGAAGTCTCAACATTTTGTAAAACCGTTTGAGTTAATTTTGGAGTTAACACATATAAGTGATACACATACCTTAGAAGTATGTATTAGCAATATAATTTCTATAGGCCATTCCATCTCCACCTGGTACTGGCTGGCCATGACCATCTTCCACAATCACATGAGGTTGTCCTGGGGGGCCTTGAGGATCATCAAACATCATAGGGATCCGCCGCTGTTTGCAAACGTTGTGTAGTATGCAGCATGCAATTATTATTCTGAAAAGACATTAATACTGCTAGGATACAGCATTTCATACAACTTCATACTTTCAAACAGCAGACTCAGGTCAGATCAGCCTCCACATTCGAAGTTATCACAGGGCGCACAATGAATTATACATTTAAAACAGGTCTATAGGGTATATATAACCTGCTCAGAACGTAAACATTAACCAAAACTTTTATGCATTTTAAGGATGTTCACATACCTAAATTGTACAGTACACGCGTTTTCGATTCTTATAAAATGCATGTGGTCATTCCTAAATCGTCCTATTTCAACTACTATCAAAGTAATCTTACGTGTATTAAAAAGGAGATGGAAAAATAGAATCAGAAGGCAAAATAGACATCATTGTAAATCAAACCTTTTTTTAGGATGTACATGTACTTTTTTATTTTTGTCTACCATGGTTGCTGAGGTATCTGTATCAGAGCCACATAAAAAATCTGATAATGACAATACTGGGAAAGTTTATGTCTTGAACAATAAAAGCATCGCTAAATATGTGTATCAAATTAGAGTATAAAAATATATTGGTCTTTTGATGTACAACTCACTTGCATGCTTTAGGAGGGGCCATTTTAATTTCACCATGTAGCACTCCCCAACGTCTCTTCAACTGACCTATACCCCTTTCTACGGTACTGCATGTCTTCTTATGGGCTCTGAAAACGTGTGAGAAACTCATAATGATAATCGTAATCATTTTCATTTATCCATCTAGTGTTGTGCACTTTGTGTTTTGGGCTCTTTTCATCACCAAAACAGGACAAGACCTACACATGTACATAACATGATTATGACCCATAAGTGCCTTTTTATGCAAAAGTACGAAGTAAACATAGAGTGTGCGCCCCAATTAGGCGATTCTAAGAAGCGCCAATAATCTGTAAGTGTCTGAATTTTAAGTCACAGCAACAGCAACAGTCATACGGAGACGGGACCTTGGTAAATGGAGAAGCCAGAGATTGATCCCACGACCCCAGCTTATAAGGGCTTTAGAACAATCACTGCACCATGCAGGTTACTCAATATTTTTGGGTCGACTCGAATTTAATAAAGGCGGAAATTCAATTAATGCTGTTGTCCAAGGGCTATCACTAAGTTGTGGAAAAAACTGTTATGGTTATCGGTCTATTAGCAAAATATTCATGCTAGTTGTATCCGCCAGAACACTGTATTTCCTTATCAGATGCCGCGAAATGCTGCATAGCTTGATGCCTTTAGTAGAATGGACGTGTCCAACATGAGTAATGGAAGATTGCATTCCCGAAACTCAGGGATGAGAGTGTATGAGGCTAAATAAATCAAAGCAGTGACAGCACTCACAGATTGTCTCTGAGTGAAAGCATGGTCATGAAAAGGACTTTAACTTCTTTTACCACTGGCTTTTCAGATTTTTATCTAGTTTTATGTATCTAGTCATAAATTAATGCCAAATCTCTCAGTTAACATGTGTTGATACAAATTTCCCTATCAAAAGTGTCCATTGTCATTCAGCCTTCTTGAATAGATTCATGCACTTAAAACAAACAGTGTAGAGCTGGGTCAAAGACCATATACTGCTGCAACTCTTCTCGATCTACACAATTGTTGAACTGTAAAAGAACCAGGCGCATGAGAGGGATCAATGTTTAAAGACAGCACACTGATGTCACTACTTCAAGAACAGGCTGCTACTTTCCATACTTTAAGCAAACAATGTAGACCCTGATCATATGCCACGTTATTCTGTGTTTAATCTGGTTCTAGACTAACGTCAGTGTGCAGGCACATAAAATGATTCAATATTATACACATGCAGAGCATTCTAATGCCACGATGACAAGAATTGGATTTAAGCAAACAGTGAAGACGTTGATCAGATGCTACATTATGTGGTTTCTTATCTGGTTTCAGAGTGTTTGCCATTGTCTCAACAACTGCGACAAGTTTAAAATTTATAGATAGATCTCTGGCAACAACCTTACAGGGATTAAAAGTCACATGGACATCAGCAATGTAAACCTATTTTACTTAATAATGCCATTTTGGAGAGGTTGCTTCCAATTTTGTGGGACTTTTACCCGACATTGAGATGAAATGTCATGTCAGTTCCTGTCGCCCAATAAAACCACAAAAAAAACCATGCCTATTTAATTCTTACCTCCTTAAATCCCACTTTTATATAGTAAAATTGGGGTTTAAAAAGAGTAACCTTATTTTCTTATATCTGCTCAAAAACGTGATTTGTGGGTACTCGATAGAACCGCCTCATCAAGGTGGTAATAACGAGTCTCCGCAAACTATGTTCTGAGCAGAAATAAGAAAAATATCACAATCTTAAAATTTGCATTTTTTTTTCACAAAAAAATGCTAATGTATTTGTATAGGCAAGTTTTTGTAATGCAATAAAGTTTATATGCATGGACGGGCCGACTCGCAGCAGTTTTCCTGGGCAGGTTTAGACCATCTAAGCAGATTACCAGTACTCATGTGCGGTCGGTATCAGCTCTGCATCGTGCAACCCATCTATTTCTTCAAGCCCCGATGGGCGGGGGCGAATTACACAATCTGTATATAGGAGAACTTTTATCTGTTTTGGTCAATTTTCAATAATATTCACTTTAATTATAGTGTGTGTGCGTGTGTGCGTGCGTGTGTATGACAGAGGGTTCCTTTCCTTGTGAAGATCATTTCAAACAAGAGGACCATGATGGTCTTATTTGATGGAACTTCTACTGATGGTCCACATGAAAGGGCATACTTATTCTAGTGGCCTGGTTATGCGTTTTGAATAACCTATATATATACTTTATTTTAATAACATCAAGGCGAACATTATATATTGCAAAGTTTCGTCACGATGGAAGCAAAACTGGCTTCGAGAGATTCATTAAGGTTTTGAAGACATTTGACCTAGTTTATCAACCAACATAACCCATATTCGAACTCAACCAAGATACCATCAAGGCTTACATTCTGAGACTGGAGCAACACTGTGACCTCCAGCGTGTGACAATTTGATCGTGTATTCCAGTTGTTTCCAACACAAATGTATCAAAAGGAGAAATTGTTACAACTGTCTCTGTAAATTTCACTGACTATGAGGGCTTTCAGTCCTTTGATTTTTTCCTGGGGGATGTTGGCTGATAACTGCTATGGCCCACAAGGTCCAATAACTGCCCTTGTGCGGACGAAAATTACACCCTTAATGAAGGGTTTGTGACAACTCAGGTTCCATTCTAGGATTCATAAAGACTAGTCTATTTTACATTGATTTTAATCACGGGTGGTAATCAGGGGAACTAGCACGAAAATGAGACAATGGAAATTTGTTCCCTCGACACATCCGGGAACTCTCGAGCTAGCTCCATCACCAGGAAACTTATAAACAAAGGTAGAAAGGTAGGTCTCGAAGAGTTTTATCAGCGGTTTTCTTTTCTTTGTAAGCTATTTATAAGAAAATGCGACAATGCAAAGCCACATTGAAATGATTTAACTTTGTACTCAGCTAGAATTTGACATGGAAATTAGCGTTTCATATTCGTTCTTTGAGGGCACTATCTACATGTCGAGTGAACTAGCTCCTTGTCGAGAAGACTAGCTCGGGCTGTAATTTCGTCATAACTCATAAGTTACGCAATCACGACCAATTTATTTTTGCTTATTTCAAGCATTTTATGTTCCTTTCACCAGGGATGTTGCTTTTTGGGCTGTGAAGGGCGTACTTTTGACGGAAAAATCGCCGGCCAAAATCTCCGTGTTGACATAGATTGACATTTTTTTTCAAATCCGCCATAAAAAGTTTGCATACATTCATACTTCAGCGCTGCAGATTTCCATGGCAAATTCTAGCGGAGTACAAAGTTAAATCATTCCTTTGTGGCACTGCATTGGCGGATTTTCTTATAAATAGCTTACAAAGAAAAAAAACTATGATAAACCTGGTGATGGAGCTAGCTCGAGAGTTCCCGGATGTGTCGAGGGAACAAATTTCCATTGTCTCATTTTCGTGCTAGTTCCCCTGATTACCATCCATGTAAATGGCTGACCCAAATTTGATGTTTCCTTGCTAAACAAACTAAAATTTATGTTTTACTTGTAAAAATAATATTTTGGTGCTCCGGCAACCGGGAACATTTCAGTTTAAGGCCTAAGCAGAGGTCCCAGAAAATTAAGTATAATGTACAAGTCATTTGTGACCACTGCCACCCCCACCTACGGGGATGGGCGGGGGATAGTGGGGCTTATGAGCAGGGAAGTTACCCTCTGTGTTCCCCCGCAGTGGCGGGTTATTGCGGAGGGGTTTGGTATTATGCAAATATATCCCCAGTGGATTTGTTAGTTTGATTTCATGTTTAACGTCCCCGTCAACACAATTTAGGTCATTTTGGAGACTTTGCTTCCAATTTTGTGGGACTTTTAACCGACACTGAAATGAAATGACTTCTCATCCCTGCCACCCATTAAAACCAATAGGGTTTATATGCATGAGTGGGCCTACTCACAGCAGTTTGCCAGGACAGGCTTAGACCTTCTAAGCAGATTACCAGTACTCATGTGCGGTCGGTATCAACTCTTCGTGGAAACATCGTGCAAACTGTCGCTACTCTTCTAGATAGTAGTAACAGGGAATGGAAGAAATTTAACGTTCTGAACTGGAATGAACAAAATTATTGTCCGCCTTATTAATTATTAGGCAAGATCATGACTAGTAACAAAAAAATATCAAGTATAATAAATATTAAACTTGGAAATGGGAAGTAAATTTAAATAATCTATTGATTTTTTTTATTCCTTTATGCAGAATATCATAACATTACAGCAGTTACATTTTTCATATAAAATGATCCAGTTATTAATTTCTAATTATTAGCATCAGGTAAGTTAGGACTGTCAACATCAAATTAAAATACATTGAAATGTGTACTCAGAGTATACCTTTGTAAGGGAGGTAACAAATAAATAAAGGAAGGAAGCGCGGATCTAGCAGTAGGTATACAAACCTGTTGTAGTTCTCCTGATGACCTGGCGTAGGCCTTAAAAAGGGCGTGAGTAGGTAGCGCTTACATCCATAGCCACTGTCACCAAGCAAATGCGCATTTCCGGGTATCAGACTGTGTTCGAAGAGCAGTCTTAGCCCACTCTCCCGAAAAATGCGGGCGTCGTGGGTCGACCCTGGCCAGTTGGCGACAACGTCAATCACCTCCTCCTTCGCATCGAAGACCAGCTGGACATTTATACTATGGTAGTTATGACGATTAACAAATTCATGTTCATCTGCTGAGGGTGCTTGTATCTGGACGTGCGTGCCATCTATTACTCCAACAACACCAGGGAAGTGAGAAACAGCAAAAAACTCTCTTTGGTTCAGTCTGACCTCATCGATGGTTTGAGGAAAACTTATAAAGTGTTTTATAATATTGGGATGGGTGATAGCATCCAAAACCTCCGAGACGACTCTGCATATAGTTGGCTGTGAGAGGCCAAACTCAACAGCACTGCACTGTTGAAATTTTCCTGTTGCCAGGAACCTTAGTGTGACCAAGATTTTTGTCAATGCAGATAAGCTTTGGTTCCTGTTAGTAGCCGGCTGAATCAAAGTATCAATCAATGAAACGATGAACAAAATACCCGCTCTATCTAAACGATAACGTTTAATCAATTCTTCATCCGACAAGTCTTCAAAATGATTGTTTCTTAGGTGAAATAATCTCGGTTGTCTTATTCTGGCAGCCATTTTTTTTTTATCTCAGAAAACCTAAGAAATTTCTTAAGAAAATCTTAGAAAATTAAGATACCTTCTGACTCATCTTAAAGTTAAGACACATCTTAAGTCATCTTAAGAGATAAGTAAGATAATAAATACCACTTAAGAAATTTTAAGAAAACTAAGCAAAATCTTTGAGATAAGACCAAACTTAAGTCAAAATCTTGAATTAAGTACACTTAAGTAGCTTTATAAATATGGCCCCTGGGCCTTCTGGTTTGAGACAAGATTTTTAAAGGTTTTCCCTATATAAGCCTATGAAAAACCAAAGGGTCCCAGAGTGGGGGTATTTTTGCCCCCCAGGGCTATAATTTGAACAATCTTGAAAAAGGTCCACTAGATGAAGCTCCACACCAAATACCAAAGATCTGGGCCTTGCGGATTCAGAGAAGAAGATTTTTAAAGATTTTCCATGTATAAGCCTACGTAAAACCAAAGGCCCCAGGGGTTGGGGCATTTTTGGCCCAAGGGCTATAATTTTAACAATCTTGGTAGAGGTCTACTAGTTGAAGCTTCATATCAAATGGCATAGAGCAGGGCCTTGTGGTATCAGAGAAGAAGAATTTAAATATTTTCCCTATAAGACTATGAAAAACCAAAGGGTCCCAGGGTGGGGGCATTTTTGGTCCTAGGGCTATAATTTGAACAATCTTGACAGAGGTCCAATAGATGAAGCTTCACACCAAATATCTAAGACCTTGGCCTTGCAGTTTCTGAGAAGAAGTTTCTTTAAAGATTTTCCCTATATAAACCTATGTAAAACCGAAGGCCCCCGGGGCGGGGGCATTTTTGGCCCCAGGGCTATAATTTGAACAATCTTGGTAGAGGTCCATTAGATTAAGCTTCACACCAAATATCAAAGATCTGGGCCTTGCGGTGTCAGAGAAGAAAAGTTTTAAAGATTTCCCCTACATAAGCTTAGGTAAAACCAAAGGCCCCCTGGGCGGGGGCATTTTTGGCTCCAGGGCTATAATTTGAACAATTTTGGTAGAGGTCCACTAGGTGAAGCTTCATACCAAATATCAAAGACCTGGGCCTTGTGGTTTCAGAGAAGAAGATTTTTAAAGGTTTCCCTTTAAAGGGCTATGAAAAACCAAAGGGTCCAAGGGTGGGGCCATTTTCGGCCCCAGGGCTATAATTTGCACAATCTTGAAAGAGGTCCACTAGATGAAGCTTCACACCAAATATCAAAGATCTGGGCCTTGTGGTTTCAGAGAAGAAGATTTTTAAAGATTTTCCCTGTATAAGCCTATGTAAAACCAAAGCACCCCGGGGCGGGGGCATTTTTGGCCCAAAGGCTATAATTTGAACAATCTTAGTAAAGGTCCTCCAGGTAAAGCTTCACACCAAATATTACAGACGTGGGCCTGCTGGTCTCAGAGAAGAAGATTTTTTAATGATTTTCCCTATATAAGCCTATGTAAAACCATAGGCCCCTGGGGCGGGGGCATTTTGGCCCCCAGGGCTATAATTTGAAAAATCTTGGTAGAGGTCCGCTAGATGAAGCTTCACACCAAATATCAAATATCTAGGCCTTGCGGTTTCAGAGAAGATTTTTAAAGATTTTCCCTGTATAAGTCTATGTAAAAACAAAGGCCCCCGGGGCGGGGGCATTTTTGGCCCAAAGGCTATAATTTGAACAATCTTAGTAAAGGTCCTCCAGGTAAAGCTTCACACCAAATATTAAAGACGTGGGCCTGCTGGTTTCAGAGAAGAAGATTTTTTAATGATTTTCCCTATATAAGCCTATGTAAAACCATAGGCCCCCGGGGCGGGGGCATTTTGGCCCCCAGGGCTATAATTTGAACAATCTTGGTAGAGGTCCACTAGATGAAGCTTCACACCAAATATCAAAGATCTGGGCCGTGCGGTTTCAGAGAAGAAGATTTTTAAAGATTTTCCCTGTATAAGCCTATGTAAAACCAAAGGCCCCCTAGCGGGGGCATTTTTGGCCCTTAGGTAATAATTTGAACAATCTTAGTAGAGGTCCATCAGGTAAAGCTTCACACCAAATATTAAAGACCTGGGCCTTGTGGTTTCAGAGAAGAAGATTTTTTAATGATTTTCCCTATATAAGCCTATGTAAAACAAAAGATCCTGTGGCGGGGGCATTTTGGCCCCCAGGGCTATAATTTTTTTAAAATCCTGGTAGAGGTCCACTAGATGAAGCTTCACACCAAATATCAAAGATCTGGGCCGTGCGGTTTCAGAGAAGAAGATTTTTAAAGATTTTCCCTGTATAAGCCTATGTAAAACCAAAGGCCCCCGGAGCGGGGGCATTTTTGGCCCTAAGTCTATAATTTGAACAATCTTAGTAGAGGTCCACCAGGTAAAGCTTCACACCAAATATTAAAGACCTGGACCTTGTGGTTTCAGAGAAGAAGATTTTTTAATGATTTTCCCTATATAAGCCTATGTAAAACCATAGGCCCCGGGGCGGGGGCATTTTGGCCCCCAGGGCTATAATTTGAACAATCTTGGTAGAGGTCCACTAGATGAAGCTTCACACCGAATATCAAAGATCTGGGCCGTGCGGTTTCAGAGAAGAAGATTTTTAAAGATTTCCCTGTATAAGCCTATGTAAAACCAAAGGCCCCTGGGGCGGGGGCATTTTTTGCCCTAAGGCTATAATTTGAACAATCTTAGTAGAGGTCCACCAGGTGAAGCTTCACACCAAATATTAAAGACCTGGGCCTTGTGGTTTCAGAGAAGAAGATTTTTTAATGATTTTCCCCATATAAGCCTATGTAAAACCAAAGGCCCCTGGGGCGGGGGCATTTTGGCCCCCAGGGCTTTAATTTGAACAATCCTGGTAGAGGTCCACTAGATGAAGCTTCACACCAAATATCAAAGATCTGGGCCGTGCGGTTTCAGAGAAGAAGATTTTTAAGGATTTTCCCTGTATAAGCCTATGTAAAACCAAAGGCCCCCGGGGCGGGGGCATTTTTGGCCCTAAGGCTATAAATTGAACAATCTTAGTGGAGGTCCACCAGGTAAAGCTTCACACCAAATATTAAAGACCTGGGCCTTGTGGTTTCAGAGAAGAAGATTTTTTAATGATTTTCCCTATATAAGCCTATGTAAAACCAAAGGCCCCCGGGGCGGGGGCATTTTGGCCCCCAGGGCTTTAATTTGAACAATCTTGGTAGAGGTCCACTAGATGAAGCTTCATACCAAATATCAAAGACCTGGGACTTGCGGTTTCAGAGAAGAAGATTTTTAAAGTTTTCATTTAAAAAATCTATTTTTAGCCTCTGTGACCCAGATGTGCAATGGACCGGAACCATTTGAACAATTTTGAAAGGGGACCACATAAGGATCTTTGCTGTGAAGTTTGGTCAAAATCTGATCAGTGGTTTAGGAGGAGATGTCATTTGAAGAAAAAGTTTATGCACACACACACACACACACATGCACGCACACACGCACTGACGACGGACGACGGACGAAAAGTGATCACAAAAGCCCACCTTGTCACTACGTGACAGGTGAGCTAAAAACCAGGGCACTCAGAAATGTGGTTCTTGCGCATGACATGCCTGCTTAAGCTCATGTAATTCTGCACAAAGTACCATCAATATGTCTCAAAAGGTATTGGAGATATAGTGATCACAAGCTGGTCATACTGTTATATTGGAAGGGTAGATAACTCAAATACCACAGCAACAACAGTTGTGGTTCTTGCACATGACATCCCTTCTGTACCTTGTATACAATTGTGCTAAGTTCCTTCAATATATCTCAAAGGGAGTTGGAGTTATGGCCATCACAAGGTTATATTGCCAGGGGAGATAACTAAAAAACCAGAGCACCCAGAGTTGTAATTCTTGAGCATGACACACCTGCTTAACCTCATGTTCATCTGCATCAAGTACAATGTACCACCAATATGTCTCAAAGGGTATTGAAGGTACGGTGGTCACAAGGTTGTCATACTGTTATATTGGATGGGGAGATAACTCAAATATCATAGCACCCAGAGTTGTGGTTCTTTGGCATGAAGCCCCATCTCAACTTTGTATACAATTGTGCCAAGTACCATCAATATATCTCAAAGGGTATTTGAGTTATGGCCATCACAAGGTTATATTGTCAGGGGAGATAATTAAAAAACCAGGGCACCCAGAGTTGTGGTTCTTGCACGTGGCACACCTGCTTAACCTCATGTACAACTGTACCAAGTATCATCAATATATCTAAAAGAGTGTTGGAGATGTGGCCATCACAAGGTAGTGATTCTATATTACTGGAAGGGGAGATAACTAAAAAAACACGGCACGCAGAGTTGTGGTTCTTGTGCATGACACACTGTCTCGGCCTTGTGAACAACTGTGCTAGGTATCATCAATATATCTTAAAGGGTATTGGAATTATGGCCATCACAAGGTTGTCACTCTATTTTATTGGAAGGGGAGATAACTCCAAAACCATGGCAACCAGAGTTCTGGTTCTTATGCATGACACGCCGTCTCAGCCTTGTGAACAACTGTGCCAGGTACCATCAATATATCTCAAAGGGTATTGGAGTTATGGCCATCACAAAGTAGTCATTCTATTTTATTAAAAGGGGAGATAACTAAAAAAGTATGGCATCCAGAGTTCTGGTTCTTGTGCATGACACGCCGTCTCAGCCTTGTGAACATTTGTGCCAAGAACATTCAATGAATCTCAAAGGGTATAGGAGTTATGGCCATCACAAGGTTGTCACTCTATTTTATTGTAAGGGGAGATAACTCCAAAACCGTGGCAACCAGAGTTGTGGTTCTTGTGCATGACACGCCGTCTCAGCCTTGTGAACAACTGTGCCAGGTACCATCAATATATCTCAAAGGGTATTGGAGTTATGGCCATCACAAAGTAGTCATTCTATTTTATTAAAAGGGGAGATAACTAAAAAAGTATGGCATCCAGAGTTCTGGTTCTTGCGCATGACACGCCGTCTCGGCCTTGTGAACAATTGTGCCAAGAACCATCAATGAATCTCAAAGGGTATAGGAGTTATGGCCATCACAAGGTTGCGTCTACGGACGGACGGACGGACGCCAGGCTGATCGCTATATCCCCCGAACCTATTCGGTCGGGGGATAAAAATGAGCATTTTCAGGAATCAAAGGGACGTTACTCTAGGATAAATGGGCCAACTGGGTCGGTTTTCGAACTCATCCGAGACTTTATCCCCAGCCACCTTACATATAAGTTTCAGAAAGATTTGATCAAAACTGAAGGGGCTACGGTGATGACAAGGTCAAAAATCGGCATTTTCAGCAATCAAAGGGACGTAACTCTATGACAAATGGGCCCACTTGGCTGGTTTTCGAATTCATCCGAGTTTTTATCTCCAGCCACCTTACATATAAGTTTCAGAAAGATCCGATCAAAACTGAAGGCGCTACGGTGATGACAAGCATTTTCCCATTGTAAGTCTATGGGACCTTGTGATAGCCATAGCAACCAAAGTTTTTGAGCGATTTCGAAAAAAAGTTTATGTCATCAATGCCCCACCAGAGGCATGCTACAGATGAGATATGATTGGGATCAGCCTGCAGGTTGCAGAGATATAACTGCTCAAAAGTGTGGACGGACGACGGACGATGGACGGACGAGGGAGGACCCACTATACTATAAGCTCCCCTGGAGCCTTCGGCCCAGGTGAGCTAAAAAACTTGACAGTAATCGGTTACCTCAGTTACAATACTATGATGCCCACGGGCTTGTGGGTATTTTACTATTTTGGCATGGTTAGAAAGTTTAGATGACTGACCGTATGAATTTAATACATAAAGTCACAGATGCCTGTCTGTTACCCTAGAGTATGACAGTAGAACCCCGTCAACACTGTATAGGTCATATGTCTCGTTGCAATGGCAACACGTAGCGCTCTGAATGTTTCAGTGTTTGGGCAACACGTAGCGCTCTGAATGTTTCAGTGTTAAGATACAGTTTCGTTAAAAGGCTCAATTATTTCATCGCTTCCGCCGCTATCGACACATGTGCTAAATGACCAAATTTTTCATTGCATATCAAACAATCCTTATGTTATTGTTTTTCGTTACTGTGTCTACTTTTCGTGGCGGAATATTCTGATTTTATTCACGATTTAGCTCATTATCAAACCCCGTCAACGCTGTATAGGTCATATATCCCGTTGCAATGACTACACGTGGCGTTCAGAATGTTTCAGTGTTTGGACACTGTTTCTTTAAAAGGCTCAATTATTTTATCGCTTCTGCCGCTATCGACACATGTATTAAATGACCAATTTTTTTCATTGCGTAGTAATTATGCCTTATATTACTGTGTCTACTTTTCGTAACGAAATACTCTGAATATTTCATTTCATGATTTAGCTCATTATGAAACACCGTCAACACTGTATAAGTCATATATCTCGATGCAATGACTACACGTGGCGCTCTGAATGTTTCAGTGTTTGGACACAGTTTCGTTAAAAGGCTCAATTATTTCATCGCTGATAATCCAGCATTCTCAAATGTAGGTTTGCCACCATCCGAATTTACAGTGGGTGTTTACGGTTTTGGGGGTTTAAATTATTTCTACCGATAACCGCTTGCACAGGTATGACCAGAAGCTTCGAGGCAGTAATAGTTTAATTCGGTATTTGGGTTCCAACTGCCTTTACGACCCAATCATAGGTGTACTTATATTTGTTGATACGCTGTCAAAATATGTTGAAACATTGCAGACTGAGGGGGAGATGAAAGAGTAGCTGTGACACAGATCCTAAAAAGGGCAAAAGAGCCATATCCTGGTTACAATATTAAGATTGTTATAATTAATGAATATATAGAGTATCTTCTGGGGTTGAGATGTAATTTTATCCCATTAAAAATGGAAGAGAAGGCAATGGTAAGGGATTGATTGAATTAACCCACCTTCCTCCCATTACAATGTAACCTCAGTCTTGTTTCACTAACATTGATACAGCCGCCATTCAGAGCCGCCCCCCCCCCCCCAAAAAAAAAAAACACACACACATAAAAAAGAAAAAAAAATCTTGACCGTAATCGGTTACCTCAGTTATAATACTATGATGCCCACTGGGGTGTGGGTATTTTGGCACGGTTAGAAAGTTTAGATGACTGACCGTATGAATTTAATACATAAAGTCACAGATGCCTGTCTGTTACCCTACAGTATGACAGTAGAATCCCGTCAACACTGTATAGGTCATATATCTCGTTGCACTGGCAGCACGCAGCGCGCTGAATAATTCAGTGTTTGGGCAACACGTAGCGCTCTGAATGTTTCAGTGTTTGGACACAGTTTCGTTAAAAGGCTCAATTATTTCATCGCTTCCGCCGCTATCGACACATGTGCTAAATGACCGAATTTTTCAATGCGTATCAAACATTCCTTATGTAATTGTTTTTCGTTACTGTGTCTACTTTTCGTGACGAGATACTCTGATTTTATTCACGATTTAGCTCATTATCAAACCCCGTCAACATTGTATAGGTAATATATCCCGTTGCAATGGCTACACGTGGCTTCTAGAAAGTTTCATTGTTTGGACACAGTTTCGTTAAAAGGCTCAATTATTTTATTGCTTCCGCCGCTATCGACATGTATTAAATGACCGATTTTTTTCATTGCGTATTAATTATTACTTATGTTACTGTGTCTACTTTTCGTAACGAAATACTCTGATTATTTCATTTCATGATTTAGCTCATTATGAAACAACGTCAACACTGTATAAGTCATATATCTCGATGCAAAGGCTACACGTGGCGCTTTGAATGTTTCAGTGTTTGGACACAGTTTCGTTAAAAGGCTCAATTATTTCATCACTGATAATCCAGCATTCTCAAATGTAGGTTTTGGCACCATCCGAATTTACAGTGGGTGTTTACGGTATCGGGGTTTAAATTATTTCTACCGACAACGGCTTGCACAGGTATGACGAGAAGCTTCGAGGCAGTGATAGTTTAATTCGGTATTTGGGTTCCAACTGCCTTTACGACCCAACCATAGGTGTATTTACAGTAGCTGATACGCTGTCAAAATATGTTGAAACATTGCAGACTGACGTGAAGGTGAAAGAGTAGCTGTGACACAGATCCTAAAAAGGGCAAAAGAGCCATATCCTGGTTACAATAAAAAGATTGTTATAGTTAATGAATATATAGAGTATCTTCTGGGGTTGAGATGTAATTTTATCCCATTTAAAATGGAAGAGAAGGCAATGATCTGGAATTGCTTCAATTAACCCACCTTCCTCCTGTTGAAATGTTACCTGAGGCTTGTTTCACTAACATTGATACAGCCTCCCTATTCTGATTTTATTCACGATTTAGCTCATTATCAAACCCCGTCAACGCTGTATAGGTCATATATCCCGTTGCAATGGCTACATGAGGCGCACAGAATGTTTCAGTGTTTGGACACAGTTTCGTTAAAAGGCTCAATTATTTTGTCGCTTCCGCCGCTATCGACACATGTATTAAATGACCAATTTTTTTTCATTGCGTATTAATTATTCCTTATGTTACTGTGTCTACTTTTCGTAACGAAATACTCTGATTATTTCATTTCACGATTTAGCTCATTATGAAACACCGTCAACACTGTATAAGTCATATATCTCGATGCAATGGCTACACGTTGCGCTCTGAATGTTTCAGTGTTTGGACACAGTTTCGTTAAAAGGCTCAATGGCTCAATTATTTCATCGCTGATAATCCGGCATTCTCAAATGTGGTTTGCTACCATCCGAATTTACAGTGGGTGTTTACGGTATCGGGGGTTTAAATTATTTCTACCGACAACCGCTTGCACAGGTATGACGAGAAGCTTTGAGGCAGTGATAGTTTAATTCGGGATTTGTGTTCCAACTGCCTTTACGACCCAACCATAAGTGTAGTTACATTTGTTGATACGCTGTTAAAATATGTTGAAACATTGCAGACTGACGCGGAGGCGAAAAAGGATCCTAAAAAGGGCAAAAGAGCCATACCCAATCACGGTTGGCAAGTTTGCTTCCCTCTTTAATTGCACGCCGGTTGGTCAGGCCTAAGATTCTATGACGGCTTAATGAGAATTAGAGAGATCTAATTCAAGGTAATGTTGGTTGGTGCCTGATGCTCTGTCTCTGGTCGGGCCCATCGGAGTCTTACTGTTGGTTTTCTTTTGCTCCAGCATTTCAGTGGTTTCTTGCCGTTGTCTCACCTCTGTGGTTCTTTGATTATTTATGTTCACGGGGATGTTGCACTGATGAGTTAGGAGGCCTTCGTGCGGACAGAACAAATTATTTGTCTAAATCGCTTCGGAAGTAAGGGCGAGGATTTAAGCCCACAAGTGGAAAACTTTCCACTGACCGTTCCAAGGCGGTTCTTCTGTGGCCATTTATTTATGTTGTTGTTTGTTACTTACTGTGTGTATCACTTGTGCCTTTTTATTTTGGATGGCCATATGGCCATTTTGTGGGAAAGTTACTGTCCTTATGGCCTTCCTTTGTTTAGGTTTCCATTATGGTCTGGTCGCTTAATGTTTGTGTTTCTTTCCCTTTGGTGTCTTTGGTGGGTGGAGTAAGTTAATTGTAACGATTCCTGATCTTTGTTTTACTTCTACTTTGCCACCATCCGAATTTACAGTGGGTGTTTACGGTACCGGGTGTTTAAATTATTTCTACCGACAACCGCTTGCACAGGTATGACGAGAAGCTTCGAGGCAGTGATAGTTTAATAGGGATTTAGGTTCCAACTGCCTTTAGGACCCAACCATAGGTGTAGTTACATTTGTTGATACGTTAGATTGTTATAGTTAATGAATATAAAGAGTATCTTCTGGGGTTGAGATGTAATTTTATCCCATTTAAAATGGAAGAGAAGGCAATGGTCAGGAACTGATTCAATTAACCCATCTTCCTCCTGTTGCAATGTGACCTTAGGCTTGTTTCACTGACATTGATACAGCCGCCATTCAGAGCCCCCCCCCCCCCCAAAAAAAAAAAAAAATGACCGTAATCTGTTACCTCAGTTACAATACTATGATGCCCACGAGCTTGTGGGTATTTTGGCATGGTTAGAAAGTTTAGATGATTGACCGTATGAATTTAATGCATAAAGTCACAGATGCCTGTCTGTTACCCTAGAGTATGACAGTAGAACCCCGTCAACACCATATATCTCGTTGCAATGGCAACACGTAGCGCTCTGAATGTTTCAGTGTTTGGACACAGTTTCTTTAAAAGGCTCAATTATTTCATCGCTTCCCCCGCTATCGACACATGTGCTAAATGACCGAATTTTTCATTGGGTATCATACATTCCTTATGTTATTGTTTTTCGTTACTGTGTCTACTTTTCGTGACGAAATACTCTGATTTTATTCACGATTAAGCTCATTATCACACTGTATAGGTCATATATCCCGTTGCAATGGCTACACGTGGCGCTCAGAATATTTCAGTGTTTGGACACAGTTTCGTTAAAAGGCTCAATTATTTTATCGCTTCCGCCGCTATCGACAATATTAAATGACCAAATTTTTTCATTGCGTATTGATTATTACTTATGTTACTGTGTCTTCTTTTCGTGCATAGGTATCTGTACCGTGCTCAAGGGTAGTAAGAGATAGCCTTTCTTTCCATTTTTTCCAGTCACATCTGTGTACACAAAGTCCAATATAAACCTTAGTTGTAACTGACCTAGACTTGACCTGGAAAAACTTCAGAAAACCCATTGGTATTCTTGTCTGCACCTGTCCTGGTCCTACAGCAGGCTGGTCTTTAAGGGTTAACCTACTGACAGCACTACTTACTAATCCCGTTTCGTATAACTTAAATACGAGTACCAGAGCTGTAAGCAAACAGTGTAAAACCTGAGCAGACGCCGCATTGAACTAGGTATACAGTGTTTGCCAAACCCATTGCATTATGTGAAATATTGAATCTTATCTCTGAAAGGTAAGATTAATTTGTAAAGTTGTCTGCTTCAAAACTTTGCGCTTTTGGTATAACTAATACGCTTGTTCAATTTTGTTTACTACGCCTATAACTAAATAAAAACCGAACTACATTTTGTGCGGACTCGTATTTCTATGGCAGTCAAAGCCGAAACTCCTTTAAAACGTGCAGGACAGCAAGAATAGAATCTGTCATTAAAAATATCGTGTATTTTCATCACAACAGTAGCCATTTCGGAGATATGAAAAATGCACTATCTCGCATGGGTGTGTTATCGTTATGAATATACTTTTATCATATGACGTCGTTGATAAGCAGTGGATAACGTCGTGTAATAAATATCGTATGACCACACGTGTAATAACACTTTGGCGGGATTAAGTAACGTCATGACGACGTCCATGTCAACAATGCATTTTTCGTAGAAAAATTGTCAAATTAAAAGGCGTTTAAATCCAATTTAAAGTAGTCATATGATAAAGAGAATCTTACACTCGTGGTCATTTCATATGAAATTTATGAAACTCGCCGAAGGCTCGTTTCATAAATTTCATATGAAATGACCACGAGTGTAAGATCCTCTATGTAAATAATGCCACATTGTTTAAGAAATGTGTGAATTTAAAAAACAAAATAAATAAAAAAACGTATACAATGCATTTTTTTTTCAGAATCAACATATATATATATATATATATATATATATATATATATATATATATATATATATATATATATATATATATATATGAATATATATTTATCATATGACGTCGTTGATAAGCAGTGGATAACGTCGTGTAATAAAAATCGTATGCCCACACGTGTAATAACACTTTGGCGGGATTAAGTAACGTCATGACGACGTCCATGTCAACAATGCATTTTTCGTAGAACAATTGTCAAATCAAAAGGCGATAAAATCCAATTTAAAGTGGTCATATGATAAAGAGAATCTTACACCCGTGGTCATTTCATATGATATTTATGAAACTCGCCGACAGCTCGTTTCATAAATATCATATGAAATGACCACTCGTGTAAGATCCTCTATATATAAGAGAAAAAAAAAACAAAAAAAAAACAGGCGTCCTATGAAAACACCGAAAAGGACACTATGAAATGAGCTGGAAACTAAGAAGCTGGAGAAAGAAATTGGAAGTACTCGACAGGAAAAAAGAACAAGAGGGCCATGATGGCCCTGAATCGCTCACCTGAATCCAAGATGTTTCAAAGCTTAGGGAAATGAAGGATTCACTGCTTTAAGGAGATGTGGACCAAAGACTTTTATCTTTGGAGGCTATTTTTAATGGAGTGGAATTTGAAGGTTTTTCTATTTTTAGCTCTGGTGTCCATTTTGTTTAACAGAGCGGAACAGATTAGGCAATTTTGACAGAGGGTCACTCAAGGAACATTCCTGGGAAATTATTTTCAAATCGGGCTATTTGCCTTTGAGGAAATGTCATTTGAAGGTTTTTATTTTTAGCTCTGGCGGCCATTTTGTTTAACGGAGTGGAACGATTAAGGCAATTATTTTCAAATCAGGCCATTTGCCTAGGAGGAGATGTCATTTAAAGGTTTTATTATTTTTAACTCTGGCGGCCATTTTGTTGCTTAACGGAGCAGAACGATTTTGGCAATTTTGAAAGAGGGTCACTCAAGAACATTCCTGTGAAATTCTTTTCAAATCGGGCCATTTGCCTGAAAGAGATGTCATTTTAAGGTTTTTCTATTTTTAGCTCTTGCGGCCATTTATTTAACGGAGCGGAACGATTTAAACAATTTTGAAAGAGGGTCACTCAAGGAACATTCCTGTGAAATTATTTTCAAATAGGGCAATTTGTCTAGATGTCATTTAAAGGTTTTTCTATTTTTAGCTCGGGCCACTTGCCTAGGAGGAGATGTCATTTAAAGGTTGTTTCTATTTTTTAGCTCTGGCGGCCATTTTTGTCGCGCCTGCTATTAGCATGGCGCGATATAGGCGCCCGGTTTTCCGTCCGTTCGTTTGTCAAGGCGTCAACATTTGCGACCACCCTAGCTTTCACCCTAATGGTCAAGTTTATTTCTCAAGAACTATAAGAGCTTCACTAATGATACTTGGTACAAACTTGTGTCTGGGGATGACAACTTACATGCAAGCATCTATATTTGACCTTGACCTACATTTCATTGTTCACTGACTTTGTAATATATTGCGACCACCCTAGCTTTCACCCTAATGGTCAAGTTTATTTCTCAAGAATTATAAGAGCTTCATTAATGATACTTCATAGAAACTTTTGTCTGGGGATGGCAACTTTAATGCAAGCATCCATATTTGACCTTGACCTACATTTTATGGTTCACTGACGTTGTAAAATTTTGCGACCACCCTAGCGTTCATCAAGTTTATTTCTCAAGAACTATAAGAGCTTCATTAATGATATTTGATACAAACTTGAATCTGTGGATGGCAACTTTAATGCAAGCATCCATATTTGACCTTGACCTAAATTTCATGGTTCACCGACTTTGTAATATATTGTAACCACCCTAGCGTTCACCTAACTGGTCAAGTTAATTTCTCAAGAACCATAAGAGCTTCATTAATGATACTTGGTACAAACTTATATCACGGGATGGCAACTTAAATGCAAGCATCCATATTTGACTTTGACCTACATTTCATGGTTCACTGACTTTGTAAAATATTGCGACCACCCTAGCTTTCACCCTAATGGTCAAGTTTATTTCTCAAGAACTATAAGAGCTTCACTAATGATACTTGGTACAAACTTGTGTCTGGGGATGACAACTTACATGCAAGCATCTATATTTGACCTTGACCTACATTTCATTGTTCACTGACTTTGTAATATATTGCGACCACCCTAGCTTTCACCCTAATGGTTAAGTTTATTTCTCAAGAACTATTAGAGCTTCATTAATGATACTTCATAGAAACTTTTGTCTGGGAATGGCAATGTAATGCAAGCATCCATATTTGACCTTGACCTACATTTTATGGTTCACTGACATTGTAAAATTTTGCGACCACCCTAGCGTTCACCCTAATGGTCAAGTTTATTTCTCAAGAACTGTAAGAGCTTCATTAATGATATTTGGTACAAACTTGAATCTGTGGATGGCAACTTTAATGCAAGCATCCATATTTGACCTTGACCTAAATTTCATGGTTCACTGACTTTGTAAAATATTGTGACCCCCTAGCGTTCACCTTACTGGTCAAGTTAATTTCTCAAGAACCATAAGAGCTTCATTAATGACACTTGGTACAAACTTATATCTCGGGATGGCAACTTAAATGCAAGCATCCATATTTGATCTTGTCCTACATTTCATGGTTCACTGACTTTGTAAAATATTGCCACCACCCTAGCGTACACCCTAATGGTTAAGTTCATTTCTTGTGTTTAACGGAGCAGAACGATTTAGGCAATTTTGAAAGAGGGTCATTCAAGGAACATTCCTGTGAAATTATTTTTAAATCAGGCCATTTGCCTAGGAGGAGATGTCATTTAAAGGTTTTTCTATTTTTAGCTTTGGCGGCCATTTTGTTTAACGGAGCAGAACGATTTAGGCAATTTTGAAAGAGGGTCACTCTAGGAACATTCCTGTGAAATTATTTTCAAATCGGGCCATTTGCCTAGGAGGATATGTCATTAAAAGGTTTTTCTTTTTTAGCTCTGGCGGCCATTTTGTTTAACGGAGCAGAAGGATCTAGGCAATTTTGAAAGAGGGTCACTCAAGGAACATTCCTGTGACATTATTTTCAAATCGGACCATTTGCCTATGAGGAGATGTCATTTAAAGGTTTATCTATTTTTAGCTCTGGCGGCCATTTTGTTTAACGGAGCGGAACGATTTAGGCAATTTTGAAAGAGGGTCACTCAAGGAACATTCCTGTAGAATTATTTTCAAATCGGGCCATTTGCCTAGGAGGAGATGTCATTTAAAGGTTTTTCTATTTTTAGCTCTGGTGCCGTTTTGTTTAACGGAGGGGAATGATTTTGGCAATTTTGAAAGAGGGTCATCCAAGGAACATTCCTGTGAAATTATATCAAAATCAATTCAATGGTTTAGATGTCGTTTGAAGAAAAAGTTTACGCACGCACGGACGCACAAAAAGTGATCCCAAAAGCTCACCTCGTCATTACGTGACAGGTGAGCTAAAAATTAGATATGGAGAAGGAAAAACTTAAATTAGAAAACGAGCTTATAGAATTTAAGAAGTTGTACTATCAACTTGCCATACAAAAGGAGTATGCTGTTTTAGTTCAGTCCGAACAGAAGTTTTTTGATTCACTGTTAATCTTTCTTTTAATACATAACGTCTGTTATTTGCCATTGTCCCCACACAAATAAACACATACATCTCTACCATTGCTGATATCCACGTGACGACTACTGGTTTTTGTAGGAAATCTGGATAACAGTTATTTAAATAAAGATTGAGTTAGTTTTGTTTTGTTTGATTTGAGGTTATTTGAGGTTTTGTTTTGTTTGATTTTAAGGTTAACAGTACCATAGTTAGTTAAACCAATCACGGTTGGCAACTTTGCTTCCCTCTTTAATTGCACACCGGTGGGTCAGGCCTCAGATTCTATGACGGTTCCAACGTAAAGGCTTATTGAGAATTAGACAGATCTAATTCAAGGTAATGTTGGTTGGTGCCTGATGCTCTGTCTCTGGTCGGGCCAATCGGAAACTGTTGGTTTTCTTTTGCTCCAGCATTTCAGTGGTTTCTTGCTGTCGAGTCCTCACCGTTGTCTCACCTCTGTAGTTCTTTGATTATTTGTGTTCACGGAGCTGTTGCACTGATAAGTTAAGAGGCCTTCATGCGCACTGAACAAATTATTTGTCTAAATCGCGACAGAAGTCAGGGCAGGGCGAGGATTGTGGCCACGTAAAATCGATTTAAGCCCCCCCCCCCCCCCCAACACCCCCCAGTGGAAATCTTTCCACTGACCGTTCCAAGGTGATTCTTCTGTGGCGGTTTGTCTGTGTTGTTGTTTGTTACTTACTGTGTGTATCACTTGTGTCTTTTTATTTTGTGGGAAAGTAACTGTCCTTATGGCCTTCCTTTGTTCAGTTTCCAATATGGTCTGGTCGCTTAATGTTTGTGTTTCTTTCCCTTTGGTGTCTTTGATGGGTGGAGTAACTTAATTGTATCGATTCCTGATGTTTGTGTTACTTCTGCCGCGGTTTATTTTTGTTATGGTTTGTCTTTGAGTGTTTGTATCGCTTATATTATTTTGTTATGGAAAGCCAATTGACCGTTTTTTTGGGAAAGTGACTGTGCTTTTGGCTTTCCGCTATTGATGTTTCGATTAGGGTCTGTTGTTTCATGTTCGTGTTTCTTTCCCTTTGGTGTCTCTGATGGGAGCTGTGGGTTAATTTTATTGATTCCTGATCATTGCCTTCACTTCTATTTCTTTTAACAGACCAACCTAAAAACGTGCATAATGAAGTACATAAAATTGTTCAAAGTGTTGTTGGAGAAAACGCCCTGGTTTCTGATAACAGGAATGGATTGGCCAAAAAGAGGTAATATTCTTTTGTCCGAATATTCTACGGCACATTTCTTCACCCTTGCATTTCCTGCCTTATTTCCATATGGCACGGCTGACTATTATTCAAACCGTCCAAGAATATGTTCTTCCATGGCTGACTGGGCGTACCATCTTGTCTGGTACAATGATGGCAGATTTGAATCGCGACGGAAGGACGAGGATTGTGGCCACTCATAATCGATTAAAGCCCCCCAGTGGAATTCGTTTCCACTGACCGTTCCAAGGCGGTTCTTCTGTCGCGTTTTATTTTCTTTGAACGGTTCTTCTGTCGCGTTTTATTTTTGTTACGGTTTGTTTGCGTTTGAAAGGAATATAGGCTGGTTGCTATTATTACGATGTGGCTATGTTTCGGTTGTACACGCTAGTACAAACAGTTTCTCCAGAAGAAACTCCACCTCGTGACTTTCTGAAGCTTGAATTCAGGATTTGACGCCGTTAACATTGGCAATATTCTAAACCATAAAACAGTGATTTCAACCGCACCAGCTTATTTAAAAAACAAAAGCTCACCAATTATTTCCTACAGTTATTCTACTCCGATTGCACCCAAAACTATTCAATTCTAAAACCGTGCTGCAAAACAAACTATATAAACTACTTAAAAGAAGAGCTTGGTTTGAGCACTATGACAGGCTACCCAACATGTAATCTTTCTTTTTCCAAATATGAAATTCTGCGAAACCACCAATCGGTGATGCTTTTGTTTGGAATTTCCCTCCCAGAGGAGGATGTGGAAGTTTCAAAGTTGTACTAGATTCCTAAGCTTCACAAGAATCCGTACGAGCAGAGATATATCGCGGGTTGAGCTAAGTGCTCAACCAAGCCTCTTTCAGAGATCCTAACACGAACCCTTACTGTAGTTAAAGATGGCCTTCAGAAATGGTGACACTGCATATGCCAGGAGTGGTGTGAATCAGATGTGGATCTTGAATAACTCCAAAGAGCTGTCACAGTCTTTTCTCTCAGTAAACAGCATAAAATATTTCGATTTCTCAACTCTACACAACTATTTCTCATGATAAATTGAAATCTAAACTCAAGGAAATCATAAATCAATGTTTCTTACACAAGAATGGTAACCGTCGCTACCAGTATTTTGTCCTTGGCTACAAAGACACATACTTCGTTTGAGATCACTCTGATATACAACAAAAGTACACTGATGCATATGTCATAAAGATGCTTGACTATCTAATATTTCCGCAAACATTTGGCAGATCAGCATGTTCTTTATATTGTTGTGTATACATATATAAGAATGTTTTTAGGTCAGACAAGCAATGCCCTATAAGCAGCTCCTCTATGTACATGTGTATCTCACATGCAAAGGTCATGAGGAGTTAACTTTTCTGGTTGTAATTATGTTTGCTTGGAGGTTAAAGAAACAATACTACTCGTTATAAGAACCAAGTATACCTTATTTGTATGCTACTTCATTGGATATTTTACATTTCGTTTTGGTAAGGTATCCCAATAATGAAGAATGCTATACATTGAGGTCACAAGGAAGCATTTTATATACAGTTATACCTCAAACACATGATTATAGTATACCTCAAACACATGATTATAGTATACCTCAAACACATGATTATAGTATCAGAAAAATAAATCACTTTGTATGTTTACTTGTATTTTTGTCATGTTATATATACATAATATATACATATCTAAATAGAGAGGGCCTAATGGAAGATTAGCTAGTACATGTTTTTTATGTACATGTATGTGCTAAATGGTGTAACCCTCGATAAATAAAGTCTTTACTTACTTACCAATGTATACTAAATGTGCACCGTTGCTTGCCGACTTGTTCTTGTACTCGTATGAGGCGGAGTTTGTAAAAGGTCTCAAAGCAGGCAAGAAACGCCTTACACAACAATTCAGTTTCACCTACAGATATATAGATGATTTTTTTCTCTGAAAAATGCTAAATTTGCAGAGTACTTGGAAGTCATCTATCCACGAGAACTTGAAATTAAGGAAAAAAACTGAGACTGCAGTGCAGCCTCCTCCTCATACCTGGATTGTTATCTCTATATTGACAACGCCTTTACGGGAAGCTTACTACTACGCTGTACGATATACGAGATGACTTCAATTTTCCCATTTTTAAATTTCCCTTCCTGAGCAGTAATATTCCGTTTGCACCAGCATACGGAGTTTACGTTTCACAGTTAATCCGTTATGCTTGTTCTAAGTATCAGGACTTTATGGAACGTGGGAAGGTGCTCACTACCAGGTTGTTATACCAGGGGTATCAAAAAACCAAACTGGTATTAACACTAAAGAAGTTCTATGGGAGGCATCATGATCTTGTTGATCCGTACAATGTGGCCATTTCCAGAATTATTTCTGATGTGTTTGCCAATGGAAAGTCATAGAAAGACTTCCAAAATCTCGGACATACGAGGACTGTTCAAATATGAATGCAAGTAGAATGTTTTCTCATGCATTAATGCGAAAATCACCTGGAAATAAATATCACAGCGTAGAAAAACATTTGACTTATACATTGATACCAAATTGTTGAAATCCGTCCACTTAAGCCATGTATATCGTTCGATAAACACTGTCTACTCTTTTATACTAATACATAACCTAGTTGGAAGGTCAGGGTACGCCGTTGAAATACGGCCCTATATTAAGAATCGTTGTATTCTTGGTATACGGTGCAAAGACATTTTTGATGAAATTTGTTCGGTTTATGGGCATAATGAAATGCCTTTTCCAACAGTTTTTCGTTGGTGTAAGAAATTCAGCTGTGGGCTAGGCTCAACAGAAGATGCACCACATGATCGTCGGCCGAAAAGAGCAACATCTGCCAAGATGGTTGCTAGAGTGAAAGAAATAGTTGCTACCCATGCACGATACACCACTCGGCAAATAGCTAGTATGGTTGGCATCTCATTAGGAGCAGCTCATACAATTCTGAAACGGGATTTGAAAATGAGAAAGATCTGTGCTAGATGGATTCCCCATCTGTTGACAGATGAGCAGAAAAAGACACGCGTTCAGTGCGCCAAGAAGTTGCTTGAAAAGTTTCCAAATTACAATGCACGGTCTTTCGTTGATGTCGTCACAGGTGACGAGACATGGGTTCATTTTTTTGAGCCAATACGAAAGATTCAGAACAAAATATGGGCAACAAAGTATTGCAAAAGACCATGTATTGCAAAACGGACCATGAGCGTCAAGCAGGTAATGTATGCCATATTCTTTTCAAATCAGGGCCCTGCTATTCAGGTTGCTGTGCCTAAAGGCAAATCTGTAAATGCGAAGTTTTACAAGAATAAAGTTCTTCGAAAATTGAAGAAATATTTCAAAGAAACGAAGACCCGCAACTGGTTTGGCCAATGTCAGAATGCTACATGACAATGCGTCATCGCACAAGGCGTTCATTGTGCAAGACTATCTGAAGCAGGAAAAGGTTGTTGAACTCCCTCAACCCCCGTATTCCCCTGACCTTGCCCCGTGTGACTTTTTTTTGTTCCCACGGCTGAAAAAATACCTTTCTGGTCGAAAATTTGTACAGCGCGAACACCTCGGTTCTGCAATATTCCAGTGCCTTCATAGTATACCTCAAAAAGACTACCAAAATGCATTCAATGATTGGATCAGAAGACTAAAAGTTTGTATATCTGTTAAAGGGGAATACTTTGAGGGGACAAAATAAATTTTTCATCGAAATCTGTCATGGAATCATTTTGATGTGCCTAGTTGCATTCATATTTGAACAGTCCTCGTACCCTTCTCGGCATTTACTCCTTTTCTTCGTTCAAGGCGATAGGCATGCTTACCAAGTAATGCTTACTATCCTAGGACGCCTGATTACTCTTCTAGAGTCCATGTCTAATGGTATGAACATTAATATTTGCTATCTGCCTATGGATTAATGATTTTGGATTAACGCTTTGGTACTACGACCTAAACAACTTCATAAGCAAGAAGGGTCTGAATCGTGCAACTTTGCCTCGGCCGGCTTATACCTAGGCGGGTTACCAGTTATCATGTACATTCTGCGTAGATTTTTGTTTGATTTGAGGTTTAACATCCCCGTCAACACTGTAAAGGTCCTTTTGGAGACTTTGCTTTCAATTTTGTGGGACTTTTTTCCCGATATGGAGATGAAATGACATCTGAAGCCCTGTCGCCCAATGAAACCAACAGGGTTTATTAGCATGGACGGCCCGCCTCGCACCGCGGTTCCTGGACAGGCTTAGATCCGCTTAGCGGTTTACCATTACTAGTGTGCGGGCCGGATTCAGCTCTGCGTGAAAGCATCATGCAGCCCATATATTTCTTCAAGCCCCTATAGGCGGGGGCCGTCACATTCTGCGTAGAAACACCATGCACACCAATTCTATTTTTAAGACCTGATGTTCAGGGCCAACTGAATGTGTAATTTATAGTTACTATTGCATAATTTCACAAGATGGTTTTTATTTATTTATTTAATTATTATTTTATTTTTTTGCACTTTTAAGCAGTGTACAGCTTACATACATGCACACAGATACAAACATACATCCACACACAGAGCTTGGCTTTTATTTGAAATAATCAGTAGGTGAAATGCGTCCTATTTCATTATTTCATGCAGTGGCAGTTGTTGATAGCTGGACAGTGTGAGAGAGAGAGAGTTCTTATGAGACCCTGTTAGGATGGGGGTGGTGGGGGAGTCCACATATGGCATATGAAAGAAAATATTTCACACTCATATGGCATATGGAAATAATCCAAAAAAAAAAAACTTATGGAGAAAAATATTTTGCACATATGGAAAAAGGGTATGAAAATTGCAACCTCATATGACATATGGAAGAAAATATTTTTTCCATATGGCACAAAAATGGCCCATATGGCATATGGAAAAACAGCTTACAGGGCCTCTCTTATTTTGTGCTGAAATGTTGAGAAAGATTTTCTGTCTCATGCAGATACAGTTTTATCAGATGCACGCACACACACACAATGTTCTACACTTAAAATAACCAAAGTAGGACAAGCGTCTTTTATTTGCAGTTGTAGATATGAAAATGTTAAGCATGTGTTGTCATTAATCAATATTCAATGTCTACAAGGAGCAGACATACCTATTTAGATTAACTATCTAGTATTTTCTCAATAAATATGTTCTATAAAAGGGTTATCCTTTGGAAGCAAGGAATACACCACAGAAGTTAAAGATATGAAGTGTACATGTTTTCTGGGCCAGACTAGCTAGTTTCGGCCAATTAGGCCTCATCAGTGACCCTCATATATTTTCAAAATTCCGCAATGGAATCAATGATCCCAAAGGACAAGAAAATATAATCTACACTATGATGTAGGGCAGGGAGACGTTTTACCGCCACCACACATTCCCACACACCAGCTGTAGTGAAGTTAAATATGTTCTATAAAAGGGTTATCCTTTGGAAGCAAGGAATACACCACAGAAGTTAAAGATATGAAGTGTACATGTTTTCTGGGCCAGACTAGCTAGTTTCGGCCAATTAGGCCTCATCAGTGACCCTCATATATTTTCAAAATTCCGCAATGGAATCAATGATCCCAAATGACAAGAAAATATAATCTACACTATGATGTAGGGCAGGGAGACGTTTTACCGCCACCACACATTCCCACACACCAGCTGTAGTGAAGTTAAATATGTTCTATAAAAGGGTTATCCTTTGGAAGCAAGGAATACACCACAGAAGTTAAAGATATGAAGTGTACATGTTTTCTGGGCCAGACTAGCTAGTTTCGGCCAATTAGGCCTCATCAGTGACCCTCATATATTTTCAAAATTCCGCAATGGAATCAATGATCCCAAAGGACAAGAAAATATAATCTACACTATGATGTAGGGCAGGGAGACGTTTTACCGCCACCACACATTCCCACACACCAGCTGTAGTGAAGTTAAATATGTTCTATAAAAGGGTTATCCTTTGGAAGCAAGGAATACACCACAGAAGTTAAAGATATGAAGTGTACATGTTTTCTGGGCCAGACTAGCTAGTTTCGGCCAATTAGGCCTCATCAGTGACCCTCATATATTTTCAAAAAGCCCTGATAAGACCCATATTGTATCAGTTTTGTGTAGTGAGGGTGTGAATTTTTGTGCGTGCAACAAAAGGACTATCTCCAAAATAAGCTGCAGCTTTCCGTGCAACAAAGGTCCTATCTCCATTTTTGGCTGCTGCATGCTTTAAAAGGATGGACTGGCATTACAATGGATATAATTCGCTTTAGAAACCTTTTGTTTATGAATAATTGTAAGACAGCATTACAAAAAAGCTTATTTTGCCACAACAACGCATAACTAGAGGATATTTTAGTCATTACCTTAGTAAGGCACACATCATTCTAAAAAACAATAAAATTCACATTCACTAATGTGTTTTACTCACCTTATTCTTAAAAAAAAAAAAAAACCGCTCTTGAACTTCTGTGATCCAAGGCTCACATGACATTTGTTTGTGCAACAAAGGTCCTAAATCCAGTGGTGGAGTTAGGCCCCTTGTGCTATTTTGTAAAAAGCTGTTTTTACCTCCTAAAAAGATGAATACCTTTATGTAGGGGACTTAATCTGGTGGGAAAAAGTATCTTTTAAATCACAAAGGGCCTATCTCCATTTTTACCAAAAATGGATTTAGGTCCCATGTGCACTGACCCCTTCAATTGGATATGTGGACTCCCCCACCACCCCCATCCTAACAGGGTCTCATAAGAACTCTCTCTCTCTCACACTGTCCAGCTATCAACAACTGCCACTGCATGAAATAATGAAATAGGACGCATTTCACCTACTGATTATTTCAAATAAAAGCCAAGCTCTGTGTGTGGATGTATGTTTGTATCTGTGTGCATGTATGTAAGCTGTACACTGCTTCTTTCCAACATACTATTTTGAAGGAATTCAAAACTATAAGTCTGACAATAATGTTACGCATGTTACTGAATAAATTCCATGCTTGCATTTTGCAGTCGACCTGTGTTGGAAGATGCAATGTCTATGTCTGGAGACAGTGACACAGAGAGCCTGGAGCAAACACTTTTAGAAGAGTGGAAATGTCATATTTGCAAGTGGACTCCAACTCATGATATAACAAATTACTTATTACTTCAAAGTTTGGAAACTGGACCATACTTACTTAGATTACCAAATCGGAATTATTATGTGAGATGTCATTTCTCAGATTGCCAGAGATATTTTCATTTTAAGTGCATACATGTAACATTCCCAGACGAAGCACTAAAGGAATTCCCATTTTAATGATTTACAAGACAATGGTATTCACTATTCACAATTGTATGCCCGTGTTGTGAGCCTGGTCATGAGCAGTATACTCAATAGTGTTAACTGACTAATATGGCAGAAAACGTATTGGGGAGACTTTCTGAAGAGGAGCTGCTGAAGCTTATCAAGCATTTTGATGATAACGAACAGTATTTTGAAAACACAGAAGATGAAAGTCAGAACGATAATGAAATATCTTTAGACATTGGTTGTAACATAGTAGTTGAAGCAGTTGAGCAGCATGATGAGGCAGCAATAATACATGAATATTGATCAGGAGTCAGGAGATGATCCTTAATATAACCTAGATGACTCAGTTAATGATCCTTCCTATAAACCAGATGACTCAGTTGAGTCATCTGATGAGGATACCGATGACGCGGGGCCAGATGTCAATAAAAGGTTATCGGAAAGGTCAAATGTAAAAGCTACAGACACTGAGTCTGTCACAGATATGAATAATATTAATGTAACTGATGAGGTGGTCCAAAATGAAAGTGAGGAGGCCCGAAATGATAGTGGTCCTACTGTGGAAAATACTCCGAGAAGAGGGCGCAAAAAAGAAAAAAATATGGAGAACTGGGCCAGAAACATAAGAAGACGTAAATGTTCAAAGGGTGAAAAATATGTGAATTCCAGAGGAAAAGTTGTTGAGGAAAAAGATTGGTGGGCCGTGCAACTGTAAGAATGAATGTTATGATAAGCTGTCTGAAAGCTGTAGAAATAGAGTGTGTTTAAGGAGTTCTGGGCAATGGGTGATCAAAATAAACAGGACGCATATCTGTCAGTATGATACACAAAGAGCCTGTTAAAAGGAGAAGGCCAACAACTGCTGAAAGGAAAGATATTAGAAATTTCTCATACAAATATCATGTCTTAGAAAATGATGGGAGAAAGTATGAAGTGTGCTTGTCCAGTTTCCAGTCGTTGCATGGAATAGGACTGAAACGAATCAAAAGGGTTCGAGCACCACTAAGGCCTATGAACTTCAGCCTTTAGCTGAAGAGAGAGCTATAGTAGATAAACATGTTTGTCATTCAGCCACCACGTTTGCTGTGTGTGTTACCGAAGGCCAAGACAAGCTTCCTACGCTATACTGGTTACCAAAACTTCATCATAAAAGACCTTACAAAGCACGGTTTATTGCAAATTCTAGCTCTTGCACTACCACTGCACTTTCTAAATTATTAACTTCCTGTCTTACTGCTATTAAAACTCATGTTATTAAATATTGTGATAAAGTCGTAGAAAGATCAGGAAGAAATCTGTTTTGGTCTATATAAAATTCGAATGAGGTTTTAAATAAATTGAAATCCAGACATTTTCGTGCTTCAAGTCTGTCTACTTACGATTTTTCCACTCTTTACACTACACTTCCTCATAATCTTATAAAAGAAAACCTTAATGATGTAATTGAATGAGTTTTTCACAGAGAATATTCTCTCTATCTTGTATGTAATGTCAGAAATGCATTTTTCACTTCTAAAGAGCATAAGAATTATACACTTTGGTCATGTCAGAAAGTGTGTGATGCCCTCACCTTTCTACTTGACAATATTTATATTAGATTCGGTGCTAAGTTATTTAGACAAATTGTGGGTATTCCGATGGGTACGAATTGCGCACCTCTTGTGGCTGATCTGTTCTTGTATTGTTATAAAAGAGACTTCATGTTGTCGCTTTCCATTGTTAACCAATCTGAAATTATTGAAGCTTTTAGATCCACTTCTAGATATTTAGATGATTTATTAAATATTGATAATACCTATTTCGATGGTTTGATCAGTCAGATTTACCCCCCAGAACTTCAGTTAAATAAAGCAAATTCTTCTGATACCGAAGCCCCGTTTTTGAATTTACATCTATCTATTGTAGATGGGTTTGTTTCGTGCAAAATTTATGATGAACGCGATGACTTTGATTTTGAGATTGTAAATTTTCCTTTTTTGGATGGTGATGTTCCTCGTGCGCCATCCTATGGCGTTTATATTTCGCAATTAATTCGATTTGCAAGAGTGTGTAGTCATGTAACTGACTTCAACACTCGTAATCAATTATTAACTGCTAAACTCCTTAATCAGGGTTATCGGCCTTTCAAAATTTCAAAAGGCCTTTCAAAATTTTATAGACGCCATTCTGATTTAATTTCAAAATTCAATATTGGACTTGAATATCTTCTGCAACAAGGTCTATCGGAACCCGAATTTTATGGTGACTTAGTATATAAATTCAGAAAAATATATAACCGCAATGACTTCAGCACCCAATTTCGTAAAATCATTCTTCGATATAAAAAGATTGGGTACAACATGGATGTTTTACGACAGACTGCATGCATGGTAGTTAACCCAATCACTGTTGGCAACTTTGCTTCCCTCTTTAATTGCACGCCGGTGGGTCAGGCCTCAGATTCTATGACGGATCCAACTAAAAGGCTTATTGAGAATTGGAGAGATCTAATTCAAGGTAATGTTGGTTGGTGCCTGATGCTCTGTCTCTGGTCGGGCCCATCGGTGTCTAACCGTTGGTTTTCTTTTGCTCCAGCATTTCAGTGGTTTCTTGCTGTCGAGTCCTCACCGGTGTCTCACCTCTCTGGCTCTTTGATTTTTTGTGTTCACGGAGATGTTGCACTGATGAGTTAGGAGGCCTTCATGCGGACTGAACAAATTATTTGTCTAAATCGCGACGGAAGTAAGGGCGCGGATTGTGGCCACGTAAAATCTATTTAAGCCCCCCCCCCCCCAGTGAAAATCTTTCCATTGACCGTTCCAAGGAGGTTCTTCTGTGGCGGTTTACCTATGGTGTTGTTGTTTGTTGCTTACTCTGTGTATCACTTGTGTCTTTTTATTTTGGATGGCCATATGGCCATTTTGTGGGAAAGTAACTGTCCTTATGGCCTTCCTTGTTTAGGTTTCCATTATGGTCTGGTCGCTTAATGTTTATGTTTCTTTCCCTTTGGTGTCTTTGATGGGTGGAGTAAGTTAATTGTATCGATTCCTGACCTTTGTTTTACTTCTACTTTGCCACCTGAAGATAACCATTGTAAACACTCTAACAGGCCAAATGCGATACCACAACAGTGCATAGACCAGGTTAAAGATCACATAGGATCATTCCCAAGAAGGCAGTCACATTATTCAAGGGCTGATAACCCGAACAAATATCACCTCCATGAAAACTTTTTAAAAAAAAAAAAAAAAAAAACAACAACAACAAAAAAAACTTTTTTTTTTTTAACAACAACAACAAAAAAAAAAAAACCTCCATGACAACTTAAATCTAGGACATATGTGGCTACTCTATTTAGCAAAGTATGAGCCAGATGAACTCCAGAAGATTCGGCGGAGAGAGAAATGTTCTGCAAAAGTGAAATTGTGGCTATATACGAAGGTCTTTAATACAGACTTTAACCTGAGCTTTGGCATGCCACGTACCGATATGTTCAAAGTGTGATCAGCTTGATCTGTCTATTAAGGATGTTGAAAATGTTGACCAAAATAGGAAGGCACAACTTCAAACAGAAAAGGAAATGCACCTTCGAAAAGCACAAAGTGGCTATGATAACCTGAAATACTACACCAAAAAAGCTGCTGAGGATCAGAAAATTGATGCAGATACATTTGACTTCCAGCAAAATCTCCAAGTGCCTTGTGTTACAACTAGTGACCTATTCTATATGAGGCAACTATGGACCTACAATTTTGGTGTCCACGATTTAAAAACAGGTGATGGTATAATGCACGTTTGGGATGAGTCGACGGCACAGAGGAGCTCATCAGAAGTATGTTCATGCCTGGAGAACACTATTCTGAGTCGGCACAGTGAAGCAGAACGACTTGTTCTGTTTAGTGACGGGTGTTGCGGGCAAAATCAAAACAAAGCAATGATTACCTTTTTGTCATCATTATGTGCTAATCCTGATAAGCCATACAAAAGGATTGACCATTATTATCAAGTGAGAGGACACACTTACCCCTTACCTGCCTAATGACAGGGATTTTGCCCTTTTTGAAAAAAGGTGAGCCCTTCCCTCTTGTCCCTAAAGACTATATTAAAATCATTAAGGATAGCCGTACGGTGCAACCTTTCGAAGTAGTAGAAGTAACAGGACAGGAAATTAAATATTTTAAAGTAATAGGGGATAAGTCTATGAAACAGAACTTAACGTCTAATGAGGGTGATAGGGATTTTGTCCTTATTGAAAAAAGGTGAGCTCCTCCCTCTAGTCCCTAAAAACTATATTAAAATCATTAAGGATAGCCGTACGGTGCAACCTTTCGAAGTAGTAGAAGTAACAGGACAGGAAATTAAAGATTTTAAAGTAATGGGGGATAAGTCTATGAAACAGAACTTAACGTCTAATGAGGGTGATAAAGTCTTAATAAGGCCAGTAATGTGGATTTACATCTATCTATTGCAGATGGATTTGTTTCGTGCAAAATTTATGATAAACGCGATGATATTGATTTTGAGATTGTAAATTTTCCTTTTTTGGATGGTGATGTTCCTCGTGCGCCATCCTATGGCGTTTATATTTCGCAATTAATTCGATTTGCTAGAGTGTGTAGTCATGTAACTGACTTCAACCTTCGTAATAAATTATTAACGGCTAAACTCCTTAATCAGGGTTATCGGTACCATAAACTACGCAAAGCCTTTTCAAAATTTTATAGACGCCATTCTGATTTAATTTCAAAATTCAATATTGGACTTAAATCTCTTCTGCAACAAGGTCTATCGGAAGCCGAATTTTATGGTGACTTAGTATATAAATTCAGAAAAATATATAACCGCAATGACTTCAGCACCCAATTTCGTAAAAATATTATTCGATATAAAAAGATTGGGTACAATATGGATGTTATACGACAGAATGCATGCATGGAAGTTAACCCAATCACGGTTGGCAACTTTGCTTCCCTCTTTAATTGCACGCCGGTGGGTCAGGCCTCAGATTCTATGACGGCTCCAACGTAAAGGCTTATTGAGAATTAGAGAGATCTAATTCAAGGTAATGTTGGTTGTTGCCTGATGCTCTGTCTCTGGTCGGGCCCATCGGAGTCTAACTGTTGGTTTTCTTTTGCTCCAGCATTTCAGTGGTTTCTTGCTGTCGAGTCCTCACCGTTGTCCCACCTCTGTGGTTGTTTGATTTTTAGTGTTCACGGAGATGTTGCACTGATGAGTTAGGAGGCCTTCATGCGGACTGAACAAATTATTTGTCTAAATCGCGACGGAAGTAAGGGCGAGGATTGTGGCCACGTAAAATCGATTTAAGCCCCCCCCCCCCCCCCCAGTGGAAATCATTCCACAGACCGTTCCAAGGCGGTTTATTTATGGTGTTGTTTGTTACTAACTGTGTGTATCACTTGTGTCTTTTATTTTGGATGGCCATATGGCCATTTTGTGGGAAAGTAACTGTCCTTATGGCCTTCCTTTGTTTAGGTTTCCATTATGGTCTGGTCGCTTAATGTTTGTGTTTCTTTCCCTTTGGTGTCTTTGATGGGTGGAGTAAGTTAATTGTATCGATTCCTGATCTTTGTTTTACTTCTACTTTTCATATGGATCCAGTGAAGAGCTAGACCCAGTGTCTGGTGCTGAAGTCCTGGTTGATCATCCAAATGAAGTGTGGTGCAGGTATAAACACAATGATATAGAAACTGGAAATCGGTCAAACTGTTCAAGCGTGGGGTCAAGCCATAAAGGTTGGAAGGCAAGTCAAACAGAAGTATAATGCTAGACGATGCATAAAAGCTGCAAAATATAAAGATCTTAACAATTTAGTGAAAAGGGGTCTTTTGCCCCAAAACACAGCGGGATTCTATGAACAGCGTCCCTGCGAACGTGCTAGTAATGACACAGAACATGATTCGGAATATGAAGATGATTATGTTGAGTTCTGATTATGTTGAGTTGATGATTATGTTGTTCTTTGTTTGTTTTTGTTTGATTTGAGGTTTAACGTCCCCGTCAACACTGTAAAGGTCATTTTGGAGACGTTGCTTCCAATTTTGTGGGACTTTTACCCGACATTGAGACGAAATGACATCTCAATCCCTGTCGCCCAATGAAACCAATAGGGTTTATGAGCATGGACGGTCCGCCTCGCACCGCGGTTCCTGGACAGGCTTAGATCCTCTAAGCGGTTTACCAGTACTAGTGTGCGGGCCGGATTCAGCTCTGCGTGGAAGCATCATGCAGCCCATATATTTCTTCAAGCCCCTATGGGCGGGGGCGGATATGTTGTTCTTAACAGAAGAGTTTATGAAGGTCATACAGTGGAGCATGTATTGTAAATTCTAGTCATTAAAGCTATGTTTTAGTCACGATCTCATAACCTCTCAGGCTATAATAACACCTGTTTATCAGAATTAACCAATGCTACTAATAAATGTACACTCTAGGGAGAAATACCTTTTAGTGAACAACTTGTGACATGTCAGACTGATCAATCCCAAGTACCTCCCAAACAAGTTTTAGTCCCTATTGGGTTTTATCAAAGTATTCTGACTGCATTTGTTATACGCAGTCGCATTGGTTGTCTCTGAATAACATAATTTATGTAATTATTTTTTGTTTAGCGTTTGAAATCAAATATTTTCAATTTCTTGTTGAGATTTTCCTGTTCCTCTTGTTTTGGATTTACTGTTTGTACCTTTTTAATTGATTTATTTGCAAATATTCTGAGATTTTTCACAATGAAGTCTTGAATTAGCTTGAGGTTCTTTCAATGAAGAACCAGTGCTCCAGCTGAAGTGCACGACCCGCCGGATGCTTTTAGCTTTATGAGTGTTACCATATATGGGTATGGCGGCCATTTTGGTCATGTGACCTGGACCTAAAACGGTTCCCCAAATAAATGCGCCTTATCGTAAGGAGCAAAAATATATCTTATACTTTAGTACTGTATTCTGAATCGTTTGCAGAATAAAATGCATTTTCACTTTTCCAATACACAAGCATATGTGTCAAAGTTTGACCTAGGCACAAAGGTCAAGGTCAACCCAGGGTCACTATTTTAGCAATTTATGATGGGCCTACGTCCCAGATGCTATTTATCAAGTTTCGTGGAAATCTGCCCAGTGGTTCTGGAGAAGACTATTTTTGAAGGGTTTTTACCATATATGGCTTGGCGGCCATTTTGGTCATGTGACCTGGACCCCATGAGCAAATTTTGGTTTCCCCCATCCCATAGAGGCTCCATATGAAATTTGACTTCAATCGGCCTAACGGTTTCCGGGGATAAGCAGTTCGAAAATTTTCACATTTTTCGCCTCGGCGAGGCTATGCTAAAACGAATGTAATATTTCGCAAGTTCATTGGTTAGATCTCATTGATATCTATCAGTAAGCCGAAATTGTTTAAATATTCCAAGCGGTTAAGTCACTATCACCAATTTTCACAAACGGGTTACGGACGGACAGACAGACAGACCATATATGGCTCGGCGGCCATTTTGGTCATGTGACCTGGACCCCATGAGCAAATTTTGGTTTCCCCCATCCCATAGAGGCTCCATATGAAATTTGACTTCAATCGGCCCAACGGTTTACCAGGAGAAGCAGTTCGAAAATTTTTACATTTTTCGCCTCGGCGAGGCTATACTAAATTGAATGTACTATTTCGCAAGTTCATTTGTTAGATCTCATTGATATCTATCAGTATGCCAAAAATTGTTAAAATATTCCAAGCGGTTAAGTCACTATCACCAATTTTCACAAACGGGTTACGGACGGACAGACAGACAGACAAACAGAATGACACGGTGATTTTAGGGCACTCTTAGAAAATCAACCGACTTCAGTCGGTCGCTTTTTCTGCGGGTCGTGCAATATGTTATCATACAAGGTATTTAGTGTGTCTTTTGTTGTCTTATGCAGAAAGTCCTTATGGAAAGGGAAACAATCAGTACCTAATACAATCAGTACCTGATGTAATCAGACCCCATATCTTTCTCACAAAAAATTAGACAACTGATAAACTGAGTGAGTGAGCAGCCTTTTCCAAAATAAGATCAGTGTTGAGTGCAGCTCTACACAACTGAATGTGACCTGAACTTTGCATATTCACTAATATTAGTGTAATCAAATATTGTGTGAGCAGTTCAATGCGTTAGTAAGACCAGTAAACCACTGAATCTAACCAAAGTAAGTATTCCAGGGTCTTCTGCACTGGTGCAGTTGTATCCATTTTCGACTGTGGTACAGGTGGTCCAAAGTTCGATCCTCCATACGGGTGACGTGTTTCTGGGGAAATATTCCCCGATTCAATCAAGTAGGGCAACTGTCGGTGATTGGCAGAAAGATGTGCACTTACTTCTGATGAACAGCTAGATAGCATACATGTGCAGGAACAGTGCGGTAAGTTTCATCTACCATCTCTAAAATGACCTTAAATGTCTTGACGAGGACGTACAGCCTCAGCAAAACACCCAAAAATGGCAAACATACCATTTCACTGCTTATTTTCTGATATAGCTTAAGGATAGAGCAATAAAACTGCCTTTATTACTCAAGTAGTGGTTTTTGTGCCAAATATGACCATAATATGGTGCAAAAACTGCGTTTTCAATGTTTCAATGCAACAACGGTCCTAAATCCATCTGGAGATAGGTCCCTTTTTGCATAAATAGATTTGCCAAAAACAGCATTTATCGCTATAAAAAAGCGCATAAAATGCTTTAATGAATCTACACTTGCATTTTTTGCATATGCTAGTCCAAATATAATATTAGAATGCAAAAGATCAACCCAATATCCACCAAGTGGAAATACACTAAAATCGTGTTTTTCTAAAACTATGAAAAGTGGACTTAGATCCCTTGTTGCACTGACCCCTTCAATTGCTACCAGCATATACTCCATAGCAAAGTATAAATCTACCTTTTTGGAGCTAAATAATATAAATGCTCTGGTGAGCATCACATCAGATTCATATTAGGAGAAAGGCTAACAATTATTTTTAAACAAATTAGTATTGCCTGCTCCATTGAAATTAACGGAAGCGGCAGAAAACAAATTTTAGATCTATAGGTCTGACCAATACCGACGGCAACATAGCCCTAAAATTATTAATAATGTTAGAATGGGGAATCCATACGGAAGGAGCAGAAAGGAGAGATATTATTAGTTTAAATTTATTTGTGATACTCGTGTGTGTGTAGTGTCGCAATACAATCAAAACTAGCGATATTCATACCAGTCATTAAGTTAAACAGAATACGAAAGATCCTTAAAATAGGAGGAGGTATAACAAATAAAAATCAAAAATGAGTTCCTTTAAGAGCAATGAAAACATTCATAAGAAAGAAGATGGGCCATACTACGTAGTTTCGGCTAATAAAGCCTCATCAGTGACCCTGTAATGATCCGGCAAAGAAAGCCAAAGGAAACATACTGCAATTTTGCGAATTTAGAATGGGTAGTCGATTCAAAGACTGATATAAATCAAAATGGGGTCCAAATAATTAAAAACCTGTCTAGAATGAGTCTAAAACAATAATTTATTTCTCAATTCTCAGAATATTCACGATGACCTCAAAGGACCAAAAGTAAAATATAAACTGCACTATGGTTGATGTACGGGGAGACGTTTTACGGCCGCCACACGGCACAACACCAGCTGCAGTGGAGGCAAATAAAAATCAAAAATGAATTCCTTTAAGAGCAATGAAAACATTCATAAGAAAGAAGATGGGCCATACTACGTAGTTTCGGCTAATAAAGCCTCATCAGGCAAAACCTATCTTTGCTTCCAAAGGGTCAAACTCAAATAAAAGTTTCTGTATCTGTAAATTCGAACCAGCATGATATTCAACCAACCCCACCTTCGAAAGTCGTTTCGGTTATGGAGAGGAAGTGTGATGTGACGTCATATTTCATCTACCACATTCAAATGACGTCATAATTTAGTTAAAATACAAGGTACGGATGACTTACTTCCATGGTTAAGATAATAACATAGATTTAATGATCACATAAAACTTTCAACTCTGAAAGGTTCGAATCTGTACGTCCCTAAATGACGATGGGGCATTGCCACCAGCAGATTAAAATCCTCAGGGGCAGGCATCCTTGCCCAACCCCTGCCAAAACCTAGAATTTTATTTTGTTTGATTTTTTATTTGAATTGGGGTTGAACGTCCCCGTTAACACTATTTAGGTCATTTTGGAGACGTTGCTTCCGGTTTTGTGGGGCTTTTATCCGACATTGAGGTGAAATGACATCTCAAGCCCTGTCGCCCAATGAAACCAGAAGGCTTATATGCATTGGACGATGTGACTCACACCACTGCCTGGGCAGGCTTAGTCCTTCTAAGCGTTTTACTAGTACGTGTGTGTGGTCAGATTCAGCTCTGCGTGGAAGCATCATGCAGCCAAATCTATTTCTCCAAGCCCCGATGGGCGGGGCGACCTGGAGTTTTATATCTAGGCCTTAAACCCATCAACTGTCTCAGAAGAGGAAGTTTCGGTTGTAAGTCATTCAAAGCTGCAACTGTCGTGGTTAAAAAAAAAATTAGCCAACTGGTAACATCATGTTAACAAGTCCGTGCAACGAACACCCCTCTAAATAGAAGTGGAGGCAATGATCAGGAATCGATATAATTAACCAACAGCTCCCATCAGAGACACCAAAGGGAAAGAAACACAAACATGGAACAACACACCCCAATGAAAAAATCAACAGCGGAAAGCCAAAAGGGCAGTTACTTTCTCACAAAATGGCCAATGGGCTATCCAAAATAAAATAATATAAGCGACACTAACACCCAAAGACAAACCATAACAAAAATAAATCGCGACAGAAGAACCGCCTTGAAGAATTCCACTTGGGGGCTTTAATCGATTTTACGCGGCCACAATCCTCGCCCTTACTTCCGCCGCGGTTTACACAAATAATTAGTTCACAGTCCGCATGGGCCCAACCAGAGACAGAGTATCAGGCACCAACCAACGTTACATTGAATAAGATCGCTGGAACCGCGATAGAGAATACATAGAGAAACTGGGGTTGATTCCATTGTGGAATTTTGAAAATATTTGAGGGTCACTGATGAGGCCTAATTGGCCGAAACTAGCTAGTCTGGTCCAGAAAACATATAAACTCCATATTTTTCTGTTCTATGGTGTATTCCTTGTTTCCAAAGGATAACCCTTCTATAGAACATATTTAACTTCACTACAGCTGGTGTGTGGGAATGTGTGGCGACGGTAAATCGTCTCCCTGCCGTACATCATAGTGCAGATTATATTTTCTTGTCCTATTTTGAAAATATCTGAGGGTCACTAATGAGGCCTAATTGGCCTAAACTAGCTAGTCTGGCCCAGAAAACATATACACTCCATATTTTTCAGTTCTGTGGTGTATTCCTTGCTTCCAAAGGATAACCCTTTTATAGAACATATTTACCAGGGGCATACATTATTTTTCTTATTTTTGCTCCAAGACATGGGTTGCAGTTACTCGTTAGCACCGCCTCATTGCGGCGGTTCTAACGAGCACTCACAACTTATGTTTGCAGTATCAATAAGAAAAATATGGATTTTCATCCGAAAAGTAGTCATTTTGGAGATGTGAAAAAAAATGCACTATGTCGTATGGATATTTGATGGAAATTGACTTTTCTTTTGGCTTTCCGTTATTGGTGTTTCCATTAGTGTCTAGTTATTTCATGTTTGTGTGGTAATCTATAGCTACACTAATTGGTGAGTGAGTGAGTTTTTGAGTTTTACGTCCCACCAACAGCTAAGGTCATACGGAGACGGGACCTCGGTTTAAAGACTCATCCGAAAGTCTGTCACTAATTGGTAAGTCCATGATAATTTTTTCTCCCGACGAGGATCTTCCAGGCATCGAGACCAAATTTATTCACGCCCAAAATATTATTGTGCTTGTTATACAACAAGACAACAAGATTGTCGTCGACATAACATGTAATCACACGACTACACCCGACCTACCATTGCACTGTCTTTGAAAACTAACCACATGGATATTCATTACACTTGCTTAGGCCGTCTCGTCACGCCACCATCGGAGTCTTAACTGTTGGTTTTGTTTTGCTCCAGCATTTCAGTGGTTTCTTGCTGTCGAGTCCTCACCGTTGTCTCACCTCTGTGGTTCTTTGATTATTTGTGTTCACGGAGATGTTGCACTGATGAGTCAGGAGGCCTTCATGCGGACTTAACAAAATCGCGACGGACGTAAGGGCGAGGATTGTGGCCACATAAAATCGATTTAAGCCCCCCAGTGGAAATCTTTCCACTGACCGTTCCAATGCGGTTCTTCTGTGGCGATTTATTTATGTTGCTGTTTGTTACTTACTGTGTGTATCACTTGTGTCTTTTAATTTTGGATGGCCATATGGCCATTTTGTGGGAAAGTAACTGTCCTTATGGCCTTCCTTTGTTTAGGTTTCCATTATGGTCTGGTCGCTTAATGTTTGTGTTTCTTTCCCTTTGGTGTCTTTGATGGGTGGAGTAAGTTAATTGTATCGATTCCTGATCTTTGTTTTACTTCTACTTTATCAGGAATCGACGCAATTAACCCACAGCTCCCATCAGAGACACCAAAGGGAAAAAACACAAATATGAAACAACAAACCTTAATGGAAAAGCCAAAAGGACAGTTGATTTCACACAAAATGGCAAATTGGCTAAACAAAATAAAATAATATAAGCGATACAAACACTCAAAGACAAACCATAACAAAAAATAAACCGCGGCAGAAGAACCGCTTTGGAACGGTAAGCGAAACTAATTCCACTGGGGGCTACAATACGTCTCAACAAGCCTACAATACGTCTCAACCTACCAGTTCGACCTTGCGAACCATAACAAAAATAAACCGCGACAGAAGAACCGCATTGGAGCGGTCAGTTAAACGAATTCCACTTGGGGGCTTAAATCGATTTTACGTGGCCACAATCCTCGCCCTTATTTCCGTCGCGATTTACACAAATAATTTGTTTAGCCCGCATGAAAAATAGAAGTGGTGGCAATGATCCGATATCGATTCAATTAACCCACAGCTCCCGTCAGAGACACCAAAGGGAAAGAAACACAAACATAAAACAACAGACCCTTATGGAAACACCAACAGCGGAAAGCCAAAATGTCAGTTACTTTCCCACAAAATGGCAAATAGACTATCCAAAAATAGAATAATATAAGCAACACAAACACCCAAAGGTAAACCATAACAAAAATAAACCGCGACAGAAGAACTGCCTTGGAACGATCAGCGGAAACAAATTCCACTGAGGGACTTAAATCGACGTTACGTGGCCACAATCCTCGCCCTTACTTCCGTCGCGATTAAGACAAACAATTTGTTCAGTCCGCATGAAGGCCCTCTAACTCATCAGTACGACATCTCCGAGAACACAAATATCAAACAACCACAGAGATTAAACAACTGTGAGGATTTGCCAGCAAGAATCCACTGAAATGCTGGAGCAAAAGAAAACCAACAGTTACGACTCCGATGGGCCCGACCAGAGACAGAGCATCAGGCAACAACCAACATTACATAAAATTAGATACTCTCTAATTCTCAGTAAGCCTTTATGGAAATATTCTTTATTTTCTACTTTCGCCCAATGACCATTTCGGCTAAGTAGCTTCAGAATCTCTTTTTTTATCTGTAAAAGAAAGTTTTCACAGAAATGTTTATGGTAATTTATTGATTTATGACCCTTCCTTTCATGTTTTGAAAGTATACGTAACGGTAAATCTACGTTCCAGATGGCGTTTTCGGCATTCAACCTGCACTTTTTGACCACAATATTTTCTTTTGGGGGTTTTACATTTTCGCCAGAGTCCCGATTTAGCTTTTTGTTCATGTGTGCTACATTTTTCTACCTTCTATTTTCATAGCCATTTCTCTTCTATGTCATTTCCTTTGCTGTAAACAATGCTTATTTTAAGCTCGTCTGTTTTTCTACTTTCGAGATGTTGTCATCACTCCGGTGTCTGCGTTGTCGTCGTCTTTTCGAAAAAAAAAACTTGACCTAGCCTCAAGAAACTTCATACAAATACTCACCAATACAAGAGCAACATCTTGACGGACCATAACTGTTTTCTTGATTTTGATTGAATTATCTCCCCTTTTCCCTTTTTTCTGAAACATATTTTTCCTCTCACAGCCTTCAAACTGCACGAATATTTCTTGGGACAAGAACTTTCCATTGATACCAAACTTTTTGACCTGTGACCTTGATTTTTGCCCTATTTTTCGAAAAAAAAAAACACAAAAACTTAATCCCTGACATAATTCCCTAAGTATTTTGCCTACGTTCATGAAGCACAAATACTCGCCATTTCAGAGGCTACATTCTATCCAAGTTCCATCACTCTATCATGTAATTTGATTGAATTATCTCCACTTTTCTGTCCGTTAAAAATGCCCCCCCCCCACACACACACACACTTTAATACAACAAACATACAGGCTTCAAATCTCCTATCAAATCTAAGCGCCATGCTAAGAGATGCAGGTGCTGTTCGCATTTATGTACTGCGCTTACCGTTTTTTCATCTGTAAACGGTAGACCCTTTTCTGTAGTTTAAATGTCCTTTTGGCTTTCCGCTGTTGGTGTTTTCGTTAGGGTCTGTTGCTTTAAGTTTGGGTTTCTTTCACTTTGGTGTCTCTGATTGGAGCTGTGGGTTAATTGTATTGATTCCTGATCATTGCTTCTACTTCTATTTTTATGATGTCCCTTTCCGCTGAAAACAAATCTGAAATCATTGAAGCCTTTTGCTCGACTTCTAGATACTTGGATTTAATATAGACAATACCTATTTCGAGGGTTTGATCAGTCAATCCCCTCCCCCCGAACTTCAGTTAAATAAAGCAAATTCTTCTGATACTGAGGCTCCGTTTTTTAATTTACTACTATCTATAGTAGATGGATTTGTTTCTTGCTAAATTTATGACAAACGCGATGATTTTGATTTTGAGATTGTAAATTTTCCTTTCTTTGATGGTGATGTTCCTCGTGTGACATCCTGTGGCGTTTAAAGTATCTGGTCATGTAACTGACTTCAACACTCGTAATGCATTGTTAATTGCTAAACTTCTTAATCAGGGTTATCGGTATCATAAACTACGCAAAGCCTTTTCCAAATTTTATAGAAGTCATTCCGATTTAATTTCAAATTCAATGTTGAACTTAAATCTCTTCTGCAACAAGGTCTATCGGAAACCGAATGTTATCATTGTCATTATCATTGCCTTCACTTCTATTTTATTTAATGTATGTATGCTAAAATTATATCGGCATGTCCAGTTATCTATCATGTATACTCAGATTCAATGAAAACGCACCACTAGTACTACGAGGACTGTTCAAATATGAATGCAAGTAGAACGTTTTCTCATGCACTAATGCGAAAATCACCTGGAAATTAATATCACAGCGTAGAAAAACATTTTACCTATACATTGATACCAAAGTAGAAGTAAAACAAAGATCAGGAATCGATACAATTAACTTACTCCACCCATCAAAGACACCAAAGGGAAAGAAATACAAACATTAAGCGACCAGACCATAATGGAAACCTCAACAAAGGAAGGCCATAAGGACAGTTACTTTCCCACAAAATGGCCATATGGCCATCCAAAATTATCCAAAATTAAAGACACAAGTGATACACACAGTAAGTATCAAACAAACAACAACATAAATAAATCGCCACAGAAGAACCACCTTGAACGGTCAGCGGAAAGATTTGCACTGGGGGGGGGGGGGGGGGCTTAAATCGATTTTACGTGGCCACAATCCTCGCCCTTACTTCCGTCGCGATTTAGACAAAATAATTTGTTCAGTCCGCACGAAGGCCTCCTAACTCACCAGCGCAACATCTCGTGAACACAAAAATAAAACTGTAAAAATCCTTCCACTTTAGCCATGTATATCGTTCGATAAACACTGTCTACTCTTATTGCACGACCCGCAGAAAAAGCAACCAACTGAAGTCGGTTGATTTCAAAGAGTGCCCTAAATTCACCGTGTTATTCTGTCATTCGGTCATTCATTCATTCGGTCAGTCTGCCAGTCTGCTGTAACCCGCTTGGAATATTTAAACAATTTTTGGCATACTGATAGATATTTATGAGATCTAACCAATGAACTAGCGAAATATTACATTCCATTTAGTATAGCCTCGCCGAGGCGAAAAATGGGAAAATTTTCGACATGCTTCTCCTCGGAAACCGTTGGGCCGATTGAAGTCAAATTTCATATGGAGCCTCTATGGCATGGGGGAAACCAAAATTTGCTCATTGGGTCCAGGTCACATGACCAAAATGGCCGCCAGGCCATATATGGTCTGTCTGTCTGTCCGTCCATAAACTGTTTGTGAAAATTTGTGATAACGACTTAACCGCTTGGAATATTTAAACAAGTTTTGGCAAACTGATAGATATCAATTAGATCTAACCAATGAACTTGCGAAATATTACGTTCCATTTAGTATAGCCTCGCCGAGGCGAAAAATTGGAAAATTTTCGAACTGCTTCTCCTCGGAAACCGTTGGGCCGATTGAAGTCAAATTTCATATGGAGCCTCTATGGGATGGGGGAAACCAGAATTTGCTCATGTGGTCCAGGTCACATGACCAAAATGGCCGCCAAGCCATATATGGTAAAAACCCTTCAAAAATAGTCTTCTCCAGAACCACTGGGCAGATTTTCACGAAACTTGATAAATAGCATCTGGGACGTAGGCCCATTATAAATTGCTGAAATGGTGACCCTGGGTTGACCTTGACCTTCATTAGGTCCGTCCGTAACCCGTTTGTGAAAATTGGTGATAGTGACTTAACCGCTTGGAATATTTAAACAATTTTTGGCATACTGATAGATATCAATGAGATCTAACCAATGAGCTTGCGAAATATTACGTTCCATTTAGTAAAGCCTCGCTCAGGCGAAAAATGTGAAAATTTTCGAACTGCTTCTCCTCGGAAACCGTTGGGCCGATTAAAATCAAATTTCATATGAAGCCTCTATGGGATGGGGGAAACCAAAATTTGCTCATGGGGTCTAGGTCAAATGACCAAAATGGCCGCCAAGCCATATATGGTCTGTCTGTCAGTCCGTAACCCGTTTGTGAAAATTGGTGACAGTGACTTAACCGCTTGGAATATTTAAACAAGTTTTTGCATACTGATAGATATCAATGAGATCTTACCAATGAACTTGCGAAATATTACATTCCATTTAGTGTAGCCTCGCCGCGGCGAAAAATGTGAAAATTTTCAAACTGCTTCTCCTCGGAAATCGTTGGGCCGATTGAAGTCAAATTTCATATGGAGCCTCTTTGGGATGGGAGAAACAAAATCTGCTCATGGGGTCCAGGTCACATGACCAAAATGGCCGCCAAGCCATATATGGTAAAAACCCTTCAAAAATAGTCTTCTCCAGAACCACTGGACAGATTTCCACGAAACTTGATAAATAGCATCTGGGACGTAGGCCCGTCATAAATTGCTAAAATGGTGACCCTGGGTTGACCTTGATCTTCTTTCTGCCTAGGTCAAACTTTGACACATATGCTTTTGTATTGGAAAAGTGAGAAAGCATTTTATCCTGCAAATGATTCAGACTACAGTACTAAAGTATAAGATATATTTTTGCTCATTACGATAAGGCGCATTTATTGGGGGAACCGTTTTAGGTTCAGGTCACATGACCAAAATGGCCGTCATACCCATATATGGTAACACTCATAAGCTAAAAGCATCCGGCGGGTCGTGCACTTCAGCTGAAGCACTGGTATACTAATACAAAACATGGTTGGAAGAAGGTCAGAGTACGCCGTTGAAATACGGTCCTATATTAAGAATCGTTGTATTCTTGGTATACGGTGCAAAGACATTTTTGATGAAATATGTTCGGTTTATGGGCATAATGAAATGTCTTTTCCGACAGTTTTTCGTGTAAGAAATTCAGCTGTGGGCTAGGCTCAACAGAAGATGCACCACATGATCGTCGGCCGAGAAGAGCAACATCTGCCAAGATGGTTGCTAGAGTGAAATAAATAGTTGCTACCGATGCACGATACACCACTAGGCAAATAGCTAGTATGGTTGGCATCTCATTAGGAGCAGCTCATACAATTCTGAAACGGGATTTGAAAATGAGAAAGATCTGTGCTAGATGAATTCCACATCTGTTGACAGATGAGCAGAAAAAGACACGCGTTCAGTGCGCCAAGAAGTTGCTTAAAAATTTTCCAAATTACAATGCACGGTCTTTCGCTAATGTCGTCACAGGTGACGAGACATGGGTTCACATTTTTTAGCCAAAACCAAAGATTCAGAACAAAATATGGGCAACAAAGTATTGCAAAAGACCATGCATTGCAAAGCGGACCATGAGCGTCAAGAAGGTAATGTATGCCATATTCTTTTCAAATCAGGGCCCTGCTATTCATATTGCTGTGCCTAAAGGCAAATCTGTAAATGCGAACTTTTACAAGAAAAAAGTTCTTCGAAAATTGAAGAAATATTTCAAAGAACGAAGACCCGCACCTGGTTTTGCCAATGTCAGATTGCTACATGACAATGCGTCATCGCACAAGGCGTTCATTGTGCAAGACTATCTGAAGCAGGAAAAGGTTGTTGAACTCCTTTATTCCCCGTTTTCCCCTGACCTTGCCCATTGTGACTTTTTTTTGTTCCCGCGGCTGAAAAAATACCTTTCTTGTCGAAAATTTGTACAGCGCAAACAACTCGGTTCTGCAATATTCCAGTGCCTTCATAGTATACCTCGAAAAGACTACCAAAATGCATTCAATGATTGGATTAGAAGACTGAAAGTTTGTATATCTGTTAAAGGGGAATACTTTGAGGGGACAAAATAATTTTTTCATCGAAATCTATCACGGAATCATTTTTATGTGCTTAGTTGCATTCATATTTGAACAGTCCTCGTATACCTCACATTTTAATTGATTCACAATATTTCTAGCATATGACCACGTTTATTGAATCATCACTTACTTAACCACAGATTCAATCCAGAGTTACAACAAAGATACGGAGACTCGAATAAGTCCACACACCCAACAAATCACAATCACATATCTTAATACCGGGTATGTCCTCCATTAGCATCAAGTGTTGCTTAGCATCTACGCCTCATTCTTCGAATTAAACGCTGTATCTGGCCTTGCGTGATGATGTCCCATTCCTCCTTTAGCGGCATGGCAAGCTGCTGGTGGTTGATTGGCGGATGACATCGGCGTTACACACGTTTTCCGAGCTGGTCCCAAATGTGCTCATTTGGGTTAAATCCGGCGAAAACGCAGGCCAAGGAAGAACTTGCACACCATTTTGATTGAAAAGGTCCAGGGTTAGCCTCGCATAATGAGCACGTGCATTTTCCCGGTGGAAAAGTGTACCATCACCATTGTTGCGTAAAAAGGGTACCACCTCAGGCTCTAGGATTTCATCGATGTACCGACGTGCCGTCAAATTGCCATCAACAACGATGAGTTGGGTTTTGTGGCGCCATGGGATCCCTCCCCACACAATTATGCTACCACCACCCAAACGTGACACCTATTTAACACAACAGAGACTTGAAATCGCTCCCCACGTCGACGCCATACTTTACACCGACTATCAAACATTTCGACACAAAAACGGGACTCGATCACAAATCCGATGCGCTACCACTGCACCAAAGCGCTCCACAAAGGGTTCACACTGTCTCCGGGGCAGTTTCCATAGACGTCCTGAATCGGCCGCGTAAATGACTCAAAACAATGTACCGGTCCTGCTGACGTGTAGTAACAGGTTCACTTCCAGGGCGTTGTCAACAAGCCCCGTAGCGTTGTGCCTTTCAGCCAATCGAGCAATCGTAGTGTGCGAACAACCCATAAGCGCTGCAACTTGGCGGCATGAAAGCCCATCTTCCAACCATACCGAGCGCACGATGACGATCGTTTGTTCTTATGGAATGTTTTGCTGGCTTTTAACGTAAAAAAATCCGGACCTCATACTGAGATGACAGAAATTAAAGTGCAAAACCATCGTGATTACGAAAATATTGGATATTTTGCACGTGCACATACACATCATGAAAATCACGCAGTATTCGTGTCAAACAGACTCCTGCTTCGGTGACAACTTTACAATACCGTATTTATCAGTTGAAAAAGTCAGTCATTTTTACCTTAAACTAAAGAAATCAAAAGTCTAAAAGTGGTGCATTTTCATTGAATCTGATTATATATGCATGTATACATAAAGCACCATGAACATTTACACAACAAATGCATTTTAGCTCAAACGGTTTCTACCATAAATCAAATGCCTTAAATATTTTATTGTGCTGGTGTATATAGTACACCATTTATTTATTTCATGCATATGAAACAGTGCGTGTGTGTGATATTTGTAGTAGTTTTTGTTACATGTGGGTTTACGGCGTCCCGCAAACCCCCATGCGGACAAGACAACCGAGCGTGATCTCTGACAGGTGTACGGGCAGCTGTGGGGTAAGGCACAAGAAAGATGTTAAATGAATGACATGAATTATTTACAATATCTACATACAACACTTACTAACACAAAACATCACAAATTGTTGCTTCTGTAGCCAACTCACGACGTCCGCTCCGAAGGCAAAACACTGTTCTGTGCTCGGAACGGGTGACGTGAATACTTACAGAAGCAAACAACAAAAACAACAAGAAAAACAAAAAAAAAAGAATCAACACAAGACGCGACTGGCCAGTTTATAACTTAGGGTGAATCCCCCACTCGCGTGACACTTCCTCTCGCGAACTAGTAAAACTAGTCTATCAACATAGTTGATAATCCTAGGATTAGCGATCACGTTTGCTGATCAGGCGTTTAGTGATCGTCCAAATAAGGTAAGTCGACCTCTTCCATGATCACATTTGTTTACAACGAACAATGATTTAGAAGAATCTGCTTCTATCCTGGTAGGCGCTGATTACGGCGGTCTGTCCGCCCTTGCTGGACCCTAACGCCTAGCGTCGTACCAGTACCTGCTGCTATGAAGCAGGGAGCAGCAGGTAACACATTGTTATGCCTGCAAATTACGATAACGGGACTAGAAACGAGTCACAAAACATACATGCTATATCATGATCCCCCTCCCGGAGAAGTAAGAATATGTTCATGCATATACCGTTATTGCGCATGCGCCGACCAGACATACAGGCTGATTAGTGCATGCGACAAATAACCGTACAGCAGAACTCAACTTGACTGTGCATCAAATTATCAGCACCCAGCGCTTGACACAATAATACTCAAAGTTCATGTTTCCCTACTGAGCACTACAGAAATCAATTAACGCTCACTACTACTGAGCATAATACTCATCAAATTTGTGCTCACTACATTATCACAAGTAAGAGGCAATTGAACAGACCACGCCTTTGCGCTACCTGGTCAGCTGCCAATTACAGGAAACATAATCTCTATTTCATATCCTTCTCCGCGACACGGCTCACAAATATAGCTATTCACAAATTCAATACATTAATAACAGATAGAAACTACAACAGAAGATTTTCATCTATAATCTACAACATTTGTTAGTGTCTCATATGGGCCAACACTGTTTGCCGTAAATTCTCTCTATTTGGTAGGCACCCCGTCACAACAGTCCTCGCGACGCCGATGACGCAGCTGACGTCATCCCCGCCGCTCAGGCCGTTATGACGCGTGGCGACCAAATACTCCCACTTATCATCATCACGTTCTTTATATGTACATACATGCACAAACTGAGTTATCAGACAAAAACGGCATCATTACAAAATGAACTCGTAATTCTTCTTGAACAAAATTATTTCTAATCAACGTGAACATGCTTGTAAAATAAAATTCATTACGGTTCATCATCACGGATAACCCAACAGGCTCTTGTAAGAGTTTGCCCTGATGATGAAGATATGGTTAAACCCGTCTTAAGTTTACGTCCCCTCTACACCTAATATCATATTGGGACGGCACCACGGTTTTCTAACCACAGCTAGTCACAAGTCATAGATCAAACAAGTGACCCGGCGTTTATTAATTACATTCTACAAAGGGGTCTAAAAGCCTAAATGAATCCAGAATGAGCGGGTGTCCCAACTTTACGTCTCACCAACATCTAGGGTCAGCATGAGACAGGACCTCACTTAGAAAGACTCATTCTACTACTGGAGAAGCCTGGGATCGATCCTGCGACGTTTAGCTGGCAAAGCTAGTAGCCTAATCACTACAGGCCACAACAGTGAATTCAGAATAGGCTTCAGAAAGTTGGGGTATACTAGAAGTAAACCCCTCCAAAACCTACAAGCATGTTCATACAAAAATAATACTAAACATAGATTTAACATACCTTTCAATATACTTTCTATTTCCCCGTCACAATGTTGTGTTAACTCTTTACAACTTGACCTGCTGCTAAAGTGTCCGCTTTTTTTCAGGGTTTATATATCTATGAATACTACCGGAAAATCATGCCTACTCGTATTACCTTGCTCAATTCGTGGCGAGGTGGAGATACCGGCCACAAACAAAGCCAGATAGCAAAAATCGAGTAGATAATGGATTTGCGTTCAAATAGTATATTTCCCATAGGAAAAATTGATGAAACGACCCTATAAATCAATGCCATGACTCCTGTTAAAACGAACACCCTCACAACACGTGACGGGAATAAAAATCATATATGGCACAATTTGGTGGTTGGCGATTTTTAGGCAAATTCTATAAGACTCGGCCTTTTAGCGGCCCCCTGTATTGTAAAAACAGCTCTCTATAAACCACTCATGCATACATCGTATGATATGTGCATGACTTGTTCATGGAGCCGCACAATTTGCGTACCATATTTCACCTAAAATATTTCACTCGCACCGCCCTACCATATATCTACTAAAATAATTTAGATGTGCATAAGCACCAGAGAGGTTTCCTATTCCATCTCGTAACAAAGGTTTCCCCTTTTGGAGAAAAAACAATCAGAAATGTTTTTTCTTTGTGTATAGAGATGGAATAGGATGAACCTATCTAAACAAGACAGCTATTTACACAACAACCGTGCGAAGAATTACCTACTAAGGTAGTCTGCCCCCAAATTTTCTTGGCCCCGAATTGCAACAATCCGAAATCTATACGGCTGTAGTTTCATTGCCCAACGCATAATTCGAGGATTGAGAACTTTTGCTGTTTGCATATAAGACAAGGGCTTGTGGTCTGTCTCAAGCAGGAATTCTACTCCGTAAAGATACTTGCGAAATTTCTCAACACCCCAGATAATAGCCAAACATTCCTTCTCTATTACAGAATAGTTTTTCTCACGAGGCAAAAGTTTCTTGCTGGCATAAGCAATGGGAAGTCGTCCTTCCCCTTCAAATTCTTGGAGCAAAACGGCTCCTATACCAACATCAGAAGCGTCCGTCCGGAGTATGAACGGATTCCCATCATGAAAGATAGGAAGACGAAGAATAGGACTAGACGTGAGTCTATTCTTCAGGGTCTGAAAAGCCTTTTCATGATGGTCCTGCCAGTCTGTGATCTTGTTTGGTCTACTTTTCTTAGTTAAATCTGTCAAAGGGGAAGCAATAGATGAGAAATTTGGAATGAAACGGCGGTAGAAACCAGCCAACCCAAGAAATGACTTTATTTGTCTCTTAGTAGAAGGTCGAGGAGCATCCTTTATAGCTTGTATCTTGTCTTCTTGCGGTCTAACTGACTGAGCAGCTACACTGTGACCAAGACATTCGATACTGCTATACCCAATCATACACTTGGAAGGTTTTGCCGTCAACTTGGCTGTCCTGAGTCTATCTAAAACTTCACGTAATGACGTCAAGTGGTCTTTCCAAGTTTCGGTAAAGATCCACATATCATCGACGAAGCTATCAACGTTAGAAAGTTCGGACAGAATCTTTCTCATCAACCTGCAAAATGTTGCTCCTGAGTTTACCAAACCGAAGGGCATAGTTTTGAATTGAAACAAGCCTTTGGGGGTTTCGAACGCAGTTAGGGGTTTTGCCTTAGACGTCATTTTTACCTGCCAATAACCTTTTGACAAATCTAATTTGCTAAAGTATTTGTGCCCCGACATTCTATTTATAACCTCCTCCATATTTGGCATTGGTTCTGCATCGAACTCCGTCACTTTATTAAGTTTACGGAAGTCAATGCAGAACCGCACCGAACCATCTTTTTTAGGGACAAGTACTACAGGGGATGAATATGGAGATATTGATGGCTCAATAACTCCTAAATCTAACATATCTTGAATTTCCTTTTCCATTACATCCCGTACTTTATATGGTATGGCATAACCTTTTGACCTCACTGGTTCCGTCGTCAGCAACTTTATGTCGTGTTCTATTTGGTCAGTTCGTCCTGGTACACTGGACAGTACGTCCGGGTATTCTTTTATCAACGTCTCTATTTCTTTACGCTGATCCTGCGTTAACATTTCTGAAATATTGACGTCTTTAAACGTCTCTGGTTGCTTTGCAGTAGGAAAAGCGCAATCTTCCAATGAGAATTCGTCAGCGTCATCATTTTCAGTTGACGGAGTGGACTCTACAGAAAGCAAGCAATGTGACGTCACATTTTGACGTTCCACATATTGCTTCAGTATGTTAGCGTGATATGTGTTAACATTTCCATTGACGTCAATCTTATAATCCATTCTGTTCACTACCTCAACAACTTCATAAGGACCTTTCCATTGAAGCAATAATTTATTACTGTCTGTCGGTAGTAACAACAGTACTTTGTCGCCGACGTCAAATTTACGCGACCTCGCGCCTTTATCATAATAAGCTTTCTGCTTAATCTGAACCTTCTTTAAATTATCACGCGCTAATTTGCATGTCTGCTCTAACCGTTCCCTAAGCTCAATAACGTATTGATACGTCGAAAGAACTTGCTCATCGCGTACCTCCTCAGCCCATAATTCTCTTAATATTGCCATTGGACCTCTGACGTTACGTCCATATAACAACTCAAAAGGGGAGTATCCTAAAGACTCTTGTGGGACTTCCCTTACCGCAAATAATAAGGCTGGAAGATATTTATCCCAATCTTTTGGACGTTCAGCACACATGCGACGTAACATCTGCTTTAACGTAGCGTGGAAACGCTCTATCAGTCCGTTGCAAATTGGGTGTCTCGGACCACACGTTAACTGTTGAAGAGAAAGAAGTCTGCTGACTTCCTTCATTACCTCAGCAGTAAACTGTGATCCACAATCAGTCAACATTTCATCAGGAATGCCAACCCTACTAAACATTTCAATAAGCGCTTCCGCGACACGTTCCGTCTCAATACTCGGTAAAGCTATCGCATCTGGATACCTTGTCGCGTAATCTATCATGGTTAAAATATACCGAGATTTCCTATCAGATCGAGGCTCAATTGGACCAACTATGTCCACTGCCACCCTCTTAAATGGCGTATCAATCAATGGAATTTTTCCTAGAGGTACTTTAGTGACCCGACCTTTCTGAATAGTTCTCTGACAAATATCACAAGATTTACAAAATCTAGCGACATCACCGCAAATACCGGGCCAGTAAAACTCAGTTACAACTCTATCCAATGTCTTCCTAATACCCATATGTCCAGACATAAGCGTTTCATGAGCCAGTTTCAACACCTTTCCTCGGAAACTTTGAGGGACCACAAGTTGGAAAGAGACTTTGTTACCCTTGGTGAACTCCCTATATGCCAAACCTTTTTTTCTCAATAAACCTAGTTTCACCTCGGTTTAAACCACGACTCACAGTCTTGTTCCCAGATACAACCCTTTTCCTGATGTTTTCCAAAGTTGGATCATCAACCTGAGCTTGCTTGAAAGCCTCCTTGTCATCGTTAATGATCTGATCGGGAACCTTAAGTTTTCTGTAAGGCTTCTCATCCTGCCTAGTTTGAGACCTAGTTACAGCCGCGGCTGAGAAATGAGACATATCAGGAAGTTTTGATCCATCAATGTTACCGATAACCAAATCGTACAACGTATCATCCATACACAAAGCTTCAGTTTTCCCAGTGAAAAAAGGACAATCAATGTCAATCATTGCCAAAGGATACCTTTGTGTGGATTCATCAATCAACGTAACATTTGATTCCTTCCCTATTAACTGACTATCCGAAACCAAACTTCTCCGAACGACACAGCCTGTACACCCAGTATCTCTTAATACAACCACCTTTTTATTATTAACCAATCCTTGTGCCGTCGGTAACCTTGCCTTTAAGAAGTAACAGACACCTTCCCTAGTTTCCTTACTACACTCTTCCCTATCCGAAATCAAAGGATCACCAATCTTATTTTCAAAAATACTTCCAATCTCATCACCTTTCCTAGTTACTTCCGTTTGACAAAAACTAACTTGGTGTGCTGCGCCACGTGGTGTGCTATTATTCTTACCGCGTCCGCGAAAAGACCCTCTAAAATTACCACGACCACGTGTATAACCACGACCTACATTCTGCGTATTCTCATTCTTAACCTGAGAACCTTGAGTCTCTACGCGCGTGTTAAAATTTTCCTTAACACCGCTATCCCCAACTCCAGTTGCTCCTACCTCTGCGCTATACAATTGTTTCCTGTCGGGGTTCTTAAAACATTTAATTGTTAAATGCCCCTTACCGCATATGCTACACTTGATATCCGGTCTACCACTCGGTTTGTTCGAGTCAACTTTGTCCTGTTTACCCTGCGCTGCGCCTCTATTATCGCGTTGCCCCTTATTAATGCAACTATATACGCCCCCGCGCGCTTCTGCAAACAAATCTGCCTCCCTAGCCATTTCATCTAAATTACCAAACTGTTTTGGCTTCAGATGTACATACAGTTCTCTATTACATGACTCCAGGAACTGATCCCTTGCCATGAAATCACAGACAGCCGGAAAAGATTTTTCTATCTTTGCCATATTAAGCCATTTTTCTAAATAACTTCTCAGTCTACTACTGAACTGTATGAACGTTTCTGATTTCTCGGGCCTACTATAACGAAACTGCTTCCTAAATCCGCGCTCTGTCATGTCAAAATTCTTTAATAAAGCGTCCTTTAACTTTTCATAATCCGCCGCATCCTCATTTGACAACCGGTCATATACATCAAGTGCGCGCCCTTTGAGCAATGCACTTAAATACGCGGCCCAAACACTCTTATCCCATTTATTAGCCGTAGCATATTTCTCAAACCTAGATAAATAACTATCCATTTTATCTTTACCCTCTTCAAAATAAGGTAACTTAGGATCCCGGGCATGAGCCACCTTCTCAGCTTTTTGCCTTTCAAATTCTAGCTCGAGCTTCGCTCTCTGCATTTCTAACTGATTCCTTAATTCTTGGTGCTGTAGCTCAAACCCATGTTTTATTTGTTCTAAATGGGCCTCACTAATCTCTTTTGCCTCCCTTTCAGTCTTAATGCGTGCCATTTCAAGTTCATGTGCCCTTTCCTTTTCCTTTTCTTCTACTTCTAACTTAGCTAGTTCATGTACCCTTTCCTTTTCCTTTTCTTCAGACCTTAACCTTTCTAAATCCCTTTGCTCTTGCCTTTCTGCCCGCTCAATATCTTGCTGCTCTTTAACAAAACCTTGTAACTCCTTCCCCTCATAACCTAAGTCCTTTCCCATTTGCATTAAACGCTCCATTATTGATAACGTAAATCTCACGTTACTATCAAAACCACTATAAACTGATCAGTTATGATCAGTTATGATTGAATGGGCTTAACTAAAACGTTAAGATATGTGTTATACGCGTTAATCTAACTAAAACGTTAGTTATTAAAGCACACGCGATTTGAAATGTCAAATGCTTTTAGCAAAGTATGACGTTGCGTACTGGTAGTCTAATATGACGTCATAAACTGACGACGTTTACAGTAAAATGCTACAATCCGAAGTTTCATCACATTACAAAACTCCGATCATAACAAGTCACCATTAATGTTTCTATTACGTCATACCTAACCTCAAGCCACAGCGTAAATATTAACGCTAACGTTATGTCAACGTCAGTAAATTGTTAACGTCACTACGTCAGAACCATGTGTGGGTAAGATCAATTAGAACCTCCAGTTTAACTTAGTAGAATGTCGGGTAACACAATTAAGTGGGGTCTACTTAAGTTTTTCGTTACCAAGAAAAAGTGGGGTTTGCCTTGCCTTCCTGCTCAGAAATTATCGACTTGTCAGTATCCATTCAGTTGAATACATTGGTTTCGCACTTCATCAACGCAGGAAGGAAGATTTAAGTTAATTTCTAAATGTGGCTGTCAATGCATTTTTTTTATTTTTTTTTAAAGTTGATGATTCAGAGTATCAATGTGCTGTTCCACAGCCGGGAACACCAGCCAGAGATCAAAATCCCACTTCACTGACACCAAATGTTACATGTGGGTTTACGGCGTCCCGCAAACCCCCATGCGGACAAGACAACCGAGCGTGATCTCTGACAGGTGTACGGGCAGCTGTGGGGTAAGGCACAAGAAAGATGTTAAATGAATGACATGAATTATTTACAATATCTACATACAACACTTACTAACACAAAACATCACAAATTGTTGCTTCTGTAGCCAACTCACGACGTCCGCTCCGAAGGCAAAACACTGTTCTGTGCTCGGAACGGGTGACGTGAATACTTACAGAAGCAAACAACAAAAACAACAAGAAAAACAAAAAAAAAAGAATCAACACAAGACGCGACTGGCCAGTTTATAACTTAGGGTGAATCCCCCACTCGCGTGACACTTCCTCTCGCGAACTAGTAAAACTAGTCTATCAACATAGTTGATAATCCTAGGATTAGCGATCACGTTTGCTGATCAGGCGTTTAGTGATCGTCCAAATAAGGTAAGTCGACCTCTTCCATGATCACATTTGTTTACAACGAACAATGATTTAGAAGAATCTGCTTCTATCCTGGTAGGCGCTGATTACGGCGGTCTGTCCGCCCTTGCTGGACCCTAACGCCTAGCGTCGTACCAGTACCTGCTGCTATGAAGCAGGGAGCAGCAGGTCACACATTGTTATGCCTGCAAATTACGATAACGGGACTAGAAACGAGTCACAAAACATACATGCTATATCATGATCCCCCTCCCGGAGAAGTAAGAATATGTTCATGCATATACCGTTATTGCGCATGCGCCGACCAGACATACAGGCTGATTAGTGCATGCGACAAATAACCGTACAGCAGAACTCAACTTGACTGTGCATCAAATTATCAGCACCCAGCGCTTGACACAATAATACTCAAAGTTCATGTTTCCCTACTGAGCACTACAGAAATCAATTAACGCTCACTACTACTGAGCATAATACTCATCAAATTTGTGCTCACTACATTATCACAAGTAAGAGGCAATTGAACAGACCACGCCTTTGCGCTACCTGGTCAGCTGCCAATTACAGGAAACATAATCTCTATTTCATATCCTTCTCCGCGACACGGCTCACAAATATAGCTATTCACAAATTCAATACATTAATAACAGATAGAAACTACAACAGAAGATTTTCATCTATAATCTACAACATTTGTTAGTGTCTCATATGGGCCAACACTGTTTGCCGTAAATTCTCTCTATTTGGTAGGCACCCCGTCACAACAGTCCTCGCGACGCCGATGACGCAGCTGACGTCATCCCCGCCGCTCAGGCCGTTATGACGCGTGGCGACCAAATACTCCCACTTATCATCATCACGTTCTTTATATGTACATACATGCACAAACTGAGTTATCAGACAAAAACGGCATCATTACAAAATGAACTCGTAATTCTTCTTGAACAAAATTATTTCTAATCAACGTGAACATGCTTGTAAAATAAAATTCATTACGGTTCATCATCACGGATAACCCAACAGGCTCTTGTAAGAGTTTGCCCTGATGATGAAGATATGGTTAAACCCGTCTTAAGTTTACGTCCCCTCTACACCTAATATCATATTGGGACGGCACCACGGTTTTCTAACCACAGCTAGTCACAAGTCATAGATCAAACAAGTGACCCGGCGTTTATTAATTACATTCTACAAAGGGGTCTAAAAGCCTAAATGAATCCAGAATGAGCGGGTGTCCCAACTTTACGTCTCACCAACATCTAGGGTCAGCATGAGACAGGACCTCACTTAGAAAGACTCATTCTACTACTGGAGAAGCCTGGGATCGATCCTGCGACGTTTAGCTGGCAAAGCTAGTAGCCTAATCACTACAGGCCACAACAGTGAATTCAGAATAGGCTTCAGAAAGTTGGGGTATACTAGAAGTAAACCCCTCCAAAACCTACAAGCATGTTCATACAAAAATAATACTAAACATAGATTTAACATACCTTTCAATATACTTTCTATTTCCCCGTCACAATGTTGTGTTAACTCTTTACAACTTGACCTGCTGCTAAAGTGTCCGCTTTTTTTCAGGGTTTATATATCTATGAATACTACCGGAAAATCATGCCTACTCGTATTACCTTGCTCAATTCGTGGCGAGGTGGAGATACCGGCCACAAACAAAGCCAGATAGCAAAAATCGAGTAGATAATGGATTTGCGTTCAAATAGTATATTTCCCATAGGAAAAATTGATGAAACGACCCTATAAATCAATGCCATGACTCCTGTTAAAACGAACACCCTCACAACACGTGACGGGAATAAAAATCATATATGGCACAATTTGGTGGTTGGCGATTTTTAGGCAAATTCTATAAGACTCGGCCTTTTAGCGGCCCCCTGTATTGTAAAAACAGCTCTCTATAAACCACTCATGCATACATCGTATGATATGTGCATGACTTGTTCATGGAGCCGCACAATTTGCGTACCATATTTCACCTAAAATATTTCACTCGCACCGCCCTACCATATATCTACTAAAATAATTTAGATGTGCATAAGCACCAGAGAGGTTTCCTATTCCATCTCGTAACAGTTTTGTCAGGCTAGTGTCTGTAGGCCCAGTGTCACATTTTGTCATGCATATGCTGGAAGGAGTACATCTGTGATGTATAAAATATTTTGTCATGCTGGCTTATATATTGGGCCAGTGATATTTTATTAAGTACATGTGTGATGTTTATTGATAATTAGATATGTATTGTCATGTTGGTTCATTTATTGTGCCAGAGTGATATCTCGTCATGTCTGTGCATATAGTGTATATGTATGATTTTTGTAATGCCAGTGTGATATTTGGTAATGTTTTGCACAATTAGTGAACATTTGAGATTTTTTTTGCCAAATATGAGATATTTGTAAATTGCGGTGGATGCTGTTCTGTTTATTGCTCAGAAGATAAGTTGAAAGTGACGTCATCGAATGTTTGTGTTGTTGAGTATTATCCACTGTTGTCAAAAGGTGACGACGCTTCGTTAATGATAATTATAATGGTATAATCTGTCTTGCCAATTAATGATGGGTATGATAATGCTAACGGTACAACCTGTCAAACCTACCTGTGGTGGTATTATTTTTACGTCACTGTCTACTTATCATCGGACAACAGTAAATTTTAACACACTGTATTCACCCTAATATTTCTAAATTAAACTGATCAAAATGTGCATATACGGATGCTTGTATAGCATACACATTGATGACCTAAATAGTGTTGAATGGGCCGTAAAACTCCAAAACAAACAAACAAATAGCATACACATTGTAGTAACTCTTTGATATTGTTTTCCCACTGGTTTTATGCATTTTGTGTTTGGTATCTAGCTTTGATCTTTGGTTACTATACTGTTGAAATTCTCAATTTGAAGTTGCTAGTCATGTATGTCCTAAAGTCAACCGAGACTCCGGTGCTTTATGTTGTCACTTCAATGTGTAGCCCTTTCTTTGTAAACCCTTGTTACCGACAACTTGTGTTCAGTGGCTATGTACAGTACTGTAAATTACTATAAGTTCAAAATTAGTTTTTCTTTCTGTGCAGTGTAACTGAATTATCTCATGCTGTTCATTTAACAGATCAATGACCATCCTGAAAAAGAGCTACTCAGTATACAAAGTTACTCAGTAAAAAGGAGTTATTCAGGTCATTCACAGATACCATTTTATCAATAACTACAGTCTTTTTGTAATTTAATCAAGCTGTTTATGGTGATCAGTTACTGTGAAACCTTTCATACATTCAAACATCATTTATGATCAAAGCAAATTAATCTTTTCAATCAAGTCATTACATCACAATTATACCCACAACTAGACCAACCACGAAGGCGTAGAAAAAAGGACCATGATGGTCCTATATCGCTCAACATAGTAAACAGATTTACATACTGAAGTTTCAAAAGGTAGATCGCTTTAAGACTTAGGGCCACGGACGAGGCCTAATTGGCTACAACTAGGTAGCCCGGCCCAAAAAAATTTTGTTCTTTCCATATTCTCCAGTTGTAAGTCCATAATTGTACGTCTATTATTATTTTAATTTGCAAACAATTTGACATAATTAGAACTTTCAATAAAATATGTTCTATAAAAGGGTTATCCATTGGAAAGTAGAAGTAAAACAAAGATCAGGAATTGATACAATTAACTTACTCCACCCATAAAAGACACCAAAGGGAAAGAAATACAAACAAGCAAGGAATACACCACAGAACTGAAAATATGGAGTGTATATGTTTTCTGGGCCAGACTAGCTAGTTTCGGCCAATTAGGCCTCATCAGTGACCCTCAGATATTTCAAAATTCCACAATGGAATCAATGATCCCAAAGGACAAGAAAATATAATCAGTTTCTGGGTAAAATTATGTTTATAGTCCTGGCTCTTGTTTGATTCCAAACTGATGACCAATTTTGATGTTCTGTATTAAACCTTCTTCATATAATGTTGGCGTAGTAAAACAATCATAATTCCTTCAAATCTATGCTGTTAAATTTATTTTAATTGATAGATTCTTAACACGAGAAGCTTTGTTCCTCTGCCTATTTTGACCTAATTTGTAGCTTTTGACTGCTGAAAACCAATCTGAAATCATTGAAGCTTTAAGCTCCACTTCTAGATATTTGGATGATTATTAAATATTGATAATACCTATTTCGATGGTTTGATCAGTCAAATTTACCCCTCAGAACTTCAGTTAAATAAAGCAAATTCTTATGATAGCGAGGCCCCGATTTTGGATTAACATCTATCTATTGTAGATGGGTTTGTTTCGTGCAAAATTTATGATAAACGATTTTGATTTTGAGATTGTACATTTTCCTTTTTTGGATGGTGATGTTCCTCGTGCGCCATCCTATGGCGTTTATATTTCGGAATTAATTCGATTTTCCAGAGTGTGTAGTCATGTTACTGACTTCAACACTCGTAATAAACTGTTAACGGCTAAACTTCTTAATCAGGGTTATCGTACCATAAACTACGCAAAGTAGAAGTAAAACAAAGATCAGGAATCGATACAAAGTCTTTTCAAAATTTTATAGACGTTGATTTAATTGCAAAATTCAATATTGGACTTAAATCTCTTCTGCAACAACATCTATCGGAACCCGAATTTTATGATGACTCAGTTTATATATAAATTCAGAAAAATATATAACCGCAATGACTTCAGCACCCAATTTCGTAAAATCATTATTCGATATAAAAAGATCGGGTGCAACATAAATGGTATACGACAGACTGCATGCATGGTAGTTAACCCAATCACGGTTGACAACTTTGCTTCCCTCTTTAATTGCACGCCGGTGGGTCAGGCCTCAGATTCTATTACAGTTCCAGCGTAAGGCTTATTGAGAATTAGAGGGATCTAATTCAAGGTAATGTTGGTTGGTGCCTGATGCTCTGTCTCTGGTCGGGCCCATCGGAGTCTAACTGTTGGTTTTCTTTTGCTCCAGAACTTCAGTGGTTTCTTGCTGTCGAGTCCTCACCGTTGGTTCATCTCTGTGGTTGTTTGATTATTTGTGTACACGGAGATGTTACACTGATGAGTTAGGAGGCCTTCATGCGGACTGAACAAATTATTTGTTGAAATCGCGACGGAAGTAAGGGCGAGGATTGTGGCCACGTAATATCGATTTAAGCCCCCACCCCACCCCCACAGTGGAATTCGTTTCTGCTGACCGTTCCAAGGCGGTTCTTCTGTCGCGGTTTATTTTTGTTATTGTAACAGGTGAAAAAATGCTAACCTCCTTTACCCGGCCGGGGATCGAACCCGGTCAGCCAGATTGACAGGCCAACACTCTACTGCGTCGCAATAAAAGCCGGTTTGGACCGCAAGGCAGTACACGTGCGCTATATACCTATACTCTGTGACACCCTCCCCCTCCACATTGAAATTCGTCCTCGAATTTCTGGGAGTCCGAGAATCACGTGAAATGATTATCAAGGAGTTATAATGCACAAGTGGGTTATTTACGGTGGGCGCCAAATGTAACAGGTGAAAAAATGCTCACCTCCTTTACCCAGCCGGATATCGAACCCGGCCCGCCAGATCGACAGGCCAACACTCTACCGCGTCGCAATAAAAGCCGGCTTGTCCCGCAAGGCAGTTCAAATGCGCTTTATACCTATACCCTATGACATTATTGTTTGTCTTAGAGTGTTTGTGTCGCTTATATTATTTTATTTTGGATAGCCTATTGGCCATTTTGTGGGAAAGTAACTCTACTTTTGGCTTTCCGCTATTGATGTTTCAATTAGGGTCTGTTGTTTCATGTTTGTGTTTCTTTCCCTTTGGTGATGGGAGATGTGGGTTGATTGTATCGATTCCTGATCATTGCCTCCACTTCTGTTTTGCTTTTTCTTCTCTGACTAACTAAACAAAATGATAAGGCTGAAAGCCTTCTAAGTCGTGAAATTTACACAGACAGTTGTAACAATTTCTCTTTTTGAAACATATGTGGTCTAAAACAGGGATCGTGGGTTGGTTTAAACAATATTAATTGAGTTTCAATACACAACTACATATATATCATAAAAGATATGACAGTAAGCGATACGCTTATATGGAAGTCATCTCCTATGGTCAAGGTATACAACATTGATATTGTTGGCAAAATCGATAAAGATAAAGTATCCATGATTACCAAAATAATATAACTAGAGAGAGAGCAAGACCGACGTTTCATTGAGTGTTTAGGATGTAGATTTAAAACGTCCAACGTCCAGTTTTCATGATATATTCCTGTACCTGTAAAACAGTGATTCGCTGTCGTGTTCAGGAAGGTTTTCCTTACCATAAAAGAGATCGTTGGTTGAATAATTGTGAAGATTATGAGGAAGGTATCTGTGTCTAGTGATTTTGTGGTTAGGGCAGACAAAAAATAGTGTTACGTGCTCTCGAATCGCCACAAGAACAGGATGGACTTTCGATTATATTTTTCCTATATAGGTGTGCATTCAATTCGAAGTCTGCCGTACAATACTTGTCCCATACGTGAACCGTAGTTAAATTGTGAGATTCTCGTTTAGACGGTATTTGAGGGCTGCCACAGTTTGGGCAGATTTAATGTCGTCAGGGAGAGAACTTCAGACTCTGATGGCGGGAGGGATGAAAGAATTATAGAAAAGGTTTGTGTTTACAAGAATTGTTTGGATATGATCGGCATTTCTCAATGCATACTTTGAAGCCTGTTGGGCTAGTGGAGGGACAAGTGTGTGTGTGTGTGAATTCGGGTTTAACGTCGCTTTCATCACTTTTTCAGTCATATCACGACGGTGTCTGGTTGCGACAGGGAGCTCAATGCTCACTTTTATGGTGCCGCCTCACTGAAGTATCATGTCCCAGACACATTACATGATACCACACCCAGTCACATTATCCTGACACTGGGTCGACCAGTCCTAGCTCTACCCCGTAAATCTGAGAGCTAAGCGAGGAGCAGCTAGTACCATTCTTAACGACTTTGGTATGTCGCGGCCCGGGATCGAACCCGTGACCTCCCGTTCACCGGAGCGGACACTCTAGCAACTGAGCTATCGGGGCCGGTAGTGGAGGGGTCATGTAAATATGTAGGTGTTAGTCCATTTGTAATTTTTTAAATAATAACTAGTTTATGTTTATCTCTATGGTCGTGGGTTCAATTCCGGGTTTCTCCAGGCTTTAAGCTGAGACTTAAAACCGAGGTCCCGTCACCGTATATCTTTAACTGTTGATGGGACCTAAAATTCAAACACAAACGGATTGCGGGTGCTCCTTAGAATCGCCTTATCGGGAGGTCTCAGAGAGTACCCACAATAAATGTTTTAAGCAGGAATAAGAAAAATAAAGTATACCCCCTGTAAATCCCCTCTTTCGTATATATACAACCCCGCCCATCTAGATGGGCTGCATGATGATTCAACACAGAGCTGAAACCGACTGCATATGCGTACTGATAAAGGATCTAAGCCTGCCCAGGCAAAGTTCGAGTAGGACTGTCCATACATATAGACCCTATTGGTTCATTGGGCGACAGGGCTTGAGATGTCATTTCATCTCAGGGTCGGGTAAAAGTCCCACAAAATTTGAAGCAATGTCTTCAAAATGACCTTGGTGGTGTTGACGGGGATTGTGAACCTCAATTCAAACAAATCTTTTCCATATAAGTCAGGAGTATCATAATTATGCACTTGTACCAGAAATAAATGAAAAACATGTCTGGTTTATTTCAAACATATAATTATTGCCTAAGTAGTTTAATAGCAAAACCTACACCTGATTAAATTATGTCAGCTTCAAGGTCGCTCCAGTTATAAAACATAAATTACTGTTCAATCTATTCATGCGCGCAAAAAGTCCGAGAAATAATCACCCAACATTTCATAGAATTGAAGTTGAATTATTGTCTTGAGAAGTAAATACCTAAAATTATATAAGCTGATCACTTCTACACATCTCATTTGACAACGGTATCGTCCGTTGATGACTCATGAATAAAGTAATAACAAGCCGGAAGAAGTGCGCGTGCAATACGGAAGATACAACGACAGCTAATATAGATTTGAATGGAACGGCATCGTACGACAACTTAAGTTCGCGAAATCACGAATTAAAGTGTTTTCACCAATTAATAACAAAGCACACAGCCTGTTGTCATCTTATAACCACCAGAAAACGCAACTCACGATATTTTCAACACAATACAGGAAACAATCTCCCTGTCACCTAAAGTTCAATTGTCACTTTTATGTAGTAAAACTGGGGTTTAGAGGTGTATACATTATTTTCGTATTTCTGCTTAAAAATCAGATTGTGGGTACTCGTTAGAACCGTCTCGTGAGCAGGAATATGAAAAATATCAGATTTTTTTTCTGAAAATATACATTTTTGACGGCAAAATTTTCAATATATTTGAGCACGCCATAAAGAAGGTGATTGGAGAGCAGCTTGGGCTGCCGCAAGCCGGGGACATTACTTTCGATCGGGTTCACAGAGTTGGTATTCCCACTCGGGGGAAGGTTAGGCCGATAGTCGCCAAATTTCACTATTATAAAGAACGTGAAATAGTCAGGAGCAAGTCATACGAACACGCCAGTGACCTTAAAAAGGTCAACCTAGGAATCGGCACGCAGTGTCCTAAACAGATACGAGATGCGAGAAAACCACTGTATACGATTATGGAGCAAGAGAAAGCCAAGGGTAACACCGTTAAGTTGGTTAAGGACAAACTTTACATTAATGGTCGTCTATACAAGCACGAGGAGCCCATGTCAACCGAGACCTCCAGCTAGGGAGGTCAAGGGAAGCAACTGCGTGTACTTTCTTGGAATGTAAATGGACTGTGTCGTAAGTTAACTGACTGCGATTTCTTGGAATATGTAAGTGACTTTGACCTGCTGCTGTTATCTGAAACTTGGTTAAATGAAAAATCTGCCATAAACTTAGAAATAAACGGCTTTTCGTGCGAACATGTGTTCGGTAATAAAACACCGGGTGTGGTAAAAGGCCGATACAGCGGGGGCATCTCATTATATATAAAGGATTATTTAAAAAATAAGGTGCAAATTATAGAGAAGAATCCCATTGGACTCTTATGGCTCAAAATAAATTCAGATATATTATTATTTAAAGAGGATGTGATAATTTGTAATGTATATATACCTCCTGCAGAATCTAGGATTTTCAATGCTATGGATTGTAATTACTGGGACGAGATAGAAAAAGGCATAGAGCTATATTCTACAAATGCAAAAGTTTATGTTACAGGTGATACTAATGGTCGTACTTCAGATTTCTCTGATATTCTAGACTTCGACAGATATCTAGAAGACAATGATTTATTTACAGATATCTCCCATATACCAGCCCGAGTAAATAAAGATCATATTGTAGACTCGCATGGTAAAAAAACTCTTAGATTTATGCAAGAGTTCAGGCTTTATTATCGCTAATGGTAGATTAGGCGACGACCGCGGTGTAGGGGAGGTAACTTACCATTCAACACAAGGTGTAAGCACTGTCGATTACCTTTTATTACATAACAGTGACATAGAATCGTTATATAATTTTGAAATATTGACTCCTACCGAATTTTCTGATCATGCACCGTTGTGTTTTTCTTTTTTACAGAAAAACCACGGCAATAAATCCGCTGAAAATGCAAGCGCTCCACAAAATAAAATAATGTGGGACCGTGATAAAGAACCACTTTTTCGCCAACATATTGAAGAATCATTACCGAATTTATCTCATATCAATAATGCAAATTGTACAATAAATGAAAAAGTTGATATTTTGAGTAGATTTCTCGCCGATAGCTCAACAAAGATATTCGGCAAACATGTTGGTTCTCATGTTAGATCCTCTAAACATGCCAACAATAAAGCTTCTGCTTGGTTCGATGCTGAATGCAGAACGGCTAAGAGAGAATTCACAAAAACCCGTAATTTATATTTGAAACATAAGAACGATACAAATCGACAAACTTTTGTAAAATGTCGAACCAAATACAACCGAATAAAGAGTAAAGCCAAGCTTAGGCACAGGATCGCCGAAGGCCAAAAATTAAATGTTGAAGCGCGTAAGGAGCCCCGGAAATTTTGGCGCAAATTAAGATCATTGCGTAAAAAGAAAGCTTCTAAAGGGCAAACGCTTCAGGCAGAAGACTTACTTGAACATTTTCAAAATACATTTTCTAACAATGATGAAACATTGCACACTGAAAACATTGATCTTACTGCAAACGATTCGGCATTTGATCCTGACCTAGATCTTGACATTAGCCTCGAAGAGTTGAAAAAAGCGACATTTCACCAAAAGAATAATAAGGCTTACGGACCAGATAATGTTTGTTCTGAAGCCATCAAAACCTCATTTGACCTTATTTCTGACTACCTTCTAAATATTGTTAACCATATATTTAATTCTGGCGAATATCCAGAGACCTGGGGCCATGGCATCATTTCCCCTATCTACAAAGGTGGTGACCCGGATCTAGCTACAAATTATAGGGGCATCACGGTAAGCAACATTTTATCTAAAATATACTCGCAGATATTGCTTAATCGCTTAAACAAATGGTCAGATAAACACGATGTCCTTTGTAAAAATCAATTTGGCTTCCAAAAAGGCAAATCAACCACTGACTGTATTTTCATCTTGCATTCTATTATTTCAAAAGTTCTTAACTCCAAAGAAAAACTATATTGTGTTTTTATCGATTTTGAAAAGGCTTTTGACAAAATTGACCGAACTAGTTTGTGGCAAAAACTTCTCCTTTCAAACGTCAGTAGTAAGATGGTTAAAGCATTAAAAGCAATGTACTCAGTTGTTAAAGCATGCATACGATATAAAAATAAATGTTCGGAATTCATAGATTCCTACACCGGTGTCAAACAAGGAGACCCTAGCTCTCCAATGTTATTTATGATGTTTATAAACGATATTAATCAGTGCATCAATGACGATCTAGATAGTATATTCACGGTCGATGATATAAAGTTTTTTCTTCTTCTTTATGCTGATGACCAGGTTATATTTGCCAAATCTCCAGAAACTCTGCAATCTATGTTGCAAGATCTGGAAAATTTCTGCAACGCTTGGGGCCTGAAAATCAACACAGCAAAAACCAAAACAATGATATTTGAAAAAGGTCGCCATACAAGTTATGATTTTTATTTGAATAATACCAAACTCGAAGTTGTCACCACATTTAAATATCTTGGCGTTTACTTTTTCAAAAACGGAAACTGGCACCGAACACAAAAAAACCATTGCAGATCACGCTTCCTTTGCTCTTCATAATTTATTTTCATTGTTCACACAAGTAGAAATATCAGTCTCCCAAAAATGTAAATTATTTGATGCGCTCGTTGGTTCAGTTTTAAATTACAACTCCGAGATCTGGGGTGGCCACGAAGCAAAAGATGTTGAGCTTATTCACAATAAATTTTGCAGAAAGGTGCTATGCGTCAGACAATCGACTAACCTAAATGGCATATATGGTGAACTGGGACGTGTCCCGATGTCTACTATACGGAAGATAAATATGATAAGATACTGGTTTAAAATACTGAGCTTAGAAGAAGATACTTTACCAAAACGTATATACCGCATGCTTAAAACGGATGTTGATAATAATATCAATTACAATGGTTCTAACTGGGCTTCCCAGATTAAAGTGATTCTTGATACTCATGGTTTTTCCAATATATGGATCACTCAAGATTTAAACTCTGCATCGTTCTCTGTAGTTAAGCAGCGCATATTAGATGTTAATCATCAGAGTTGGTATGCTAATATAAATAATTCACCAAGACTTAGTACATACTGCAGATTGAAACATTCTTTTACATTTGAAAAATACCTTGATTTTATTCTCGAAAATAAGTATAGAATCGCACTATGCAAATTTCGCATTTCTGCACATAATTTAGCAATAGAGAAGGGAAGACATCAAAATATCCCCCGTGAAAATAGAATATGTCGCCACTGTAACTTAAATGCAGTTGAAAGTGAGTATCACTTTTTGTTAGTTTGCCCTCAACTCATAAGTCTTAGACGAAAATACTTATCACCGTATTACTGTCACTGGCCAAATTTGACTAAGTTTGACTCCATCATGTTATCACAATCTAAAAAAACTGCACTTAACATTGCCAAATTTATATATTTTGCTGAACAACTAAGAAATAGAAACAGCTAAGAGTATATTTGAATCCAAAACTGATTCTGTTCATTCTACCTATTGTCATTCACATGTGTATGTTCCGTCTTTAAACATGTTTTACTTCTCTGTAAATGTATTTCTCTGTACTTCATCTGTAGGCTAAAAACATTGTAAAATGTTTAATGCTGAATAAATTATGTTATGTTATGTATGTTATGAATAGGCATGTTTTCGAGACAGCATGGAGACCTTTAGTCTATGGCGATCCAAATAGCAATCAGGGGTCCGTGTAATTAACACCGCTCTTAACCCCTCTTTATATAGAGAAAACGGGGGTTTGTTTACTGGGGTATTGGTTTATAATTTTCTTTATTTTTTTTTCTCAAAAACATTGATTATGGGTACTCGTTAGAACTCGCTTATTTAGGTGATTCTAACGAGCACCAAAATCTATATTTGAACAAGAAATAAGCAAAATATCAAACTTTTTCATCCTAAAAAATGCTAGATATAGAGATAGTATAGACGCCATTTCATCAAACTGGTGTGTTATCGTAGTGCGGCTTATCACTTTTCTACATGCTCGAAGCCCCAATTTTGCTACGTGGGCATTACGAAAACACGCCAAAATAAAGATTTTCAAATAAAAACTTCTGATATTTTTTATATTTCAGCTCAAAACAGCAACAAGAAAAATAATAAATCCCAGTTTTACTATATAAAAGTGATGAAAGTAAGGGTCGAAGTGAAAGGAAGTGTAGAATTAGAAGAAATAACAACGCTCCCTCTCTACCCCTACCTGCTGCAAGGACAACTGTAAGCCAATATCAGTTGGACGAACCAGTGACGCAAGATACACGTCGCCTTTGCCTCAGCCTACCACCCCATACATGTTAGGTTGAATCGGACATGTCCACTGTTTGCATTTGGGGCATTTAAGATGAGGTTTAACGACAAATCAGATATTTTTCTCAAACATAGATTAATTTTTTGGGTGCTTGTTAGAACGTTCTCATCGATGCGGATCCAACGAGAACCCACAACCTATGTCATGGAACAGAAATGAGAAAAATACCCTTGTTAACCCCAGTTTCTTTGTATATAAATGCTCAGTACATGGACTTGTTAAGATCGTGATAAGGATGAAACCACCGCGTGCTGGAGAGGCCTGTCTCTTAGCTTTAACTTACCTAGTGTCGCTATTGACGCTGTCATTTAACCCTTAAGACGCCGAGAAAAACTACATCTGAAAATGTCGTCTGCTTAAGTCGTCTGCTGATTTATTCTAAACAGGCAAACAGTGTGGGCCCAGATGAGACTGCTCCTACAGACGACAATTGTCGTGATTGGCATTTGATGGGTTAAAGTGAAGAAAGAAAAAAAAATATGACCCCGACGTGATTCGAACACGCAACCTTCTGATCTGGAGTCAGACGCGCTACCGTTGCGCCACGGAGTCGTGTGCAAACTAGCAAGTCGCAATATAAGATACAGGTAAATAATTTGCTATGTAATTGTCAGCTTCGCATTTTTAAAAGTAAGAGATCAAATTGCCAATCCGTGAGTCACTGTTTATTGTGATTGTTTAAACTTTGACTGCCAGTTTGAATGTACTTCTATAAACGCAATTGTGGTGTTACCTTATTTTCCCCTCATAAACCAGGGGGCGTGAGTTTGATTGCGGTGTAACAGGCCCAGTCAGTTTCTTCCCCGGGGACGAACCGGACCGGCCCGGTTCTTCCCCGAGAAAAAAAAACTGACTAGTCAGTTTCTTCCCCACCCAGTCAGTTTCTTCCCACCTGAATTTTTTAAACCATAGTCAGCGAGTTATTTTTGCCTCACAAAATGTAAAAAATTCAAAAGAAACCTTTCTGAATTAGTTAGGAGTCTGTACAGCTTGAATGGCAAAATTTCCACTATGCCATACAATATATGGAGATTTTCATCCCAATTCCAGTGTCTATGATTAATTTTCTTGGCTTTTTATGCCATAAATTGGTATTAACTAAACATATATTATAAGCAACAAATCTTAAGTGCTCGGAGCTAAAATATAATTTGGATAGTGGGGTTGGGAAAAACTGGGCCGGCCCAGATTTTTCTGTTTACTAATAATTCTTGTAATAGATTTCCTTTGCTTTTAGGATAAAAATTGGTATAAACTAAAATGATATAATAAGCATCAGATGTTTGGAGCTCAAATACAAATAATATTTGGAGACTGGGGACGGAGAAGAACTGGGCCGGCCCAGTTCTTCCCCGTCCCAGATATTTGTTTACTAATGATTCTTGTGATAAATTTCCTTTGCTTTTTAAGACATAAATTGTTATAAACTAAACAGGTATGTAATAAGAAACAAATGTTTGGAGTTCAAATCTTAATAGAATTTGGAGACTTGGGGGTGGGGAAGAACTCCCCATCACAGATGTTTCTGTTTACTAAACATTCTTGTGATAAAAAATTTTCTTTGCTTTTTAAGACATAAACTGGTATTAGCTATTAAACTGATATAGTAAGCAACACATGTTTGACGCTCAAATCTAAATAGAATTTGAAGACAGGGGGTGGGAAAGAACTGGGCCGGCCCAGTTCTTCCCCACCCCAGATGTTTGTGCTTACTAATAATTCTTATGATAAATTTCCTTCGCTTTCTAAGACATAAACTGGTATAAACTAAACAGATATAAAAATCAACAAGTGTTTGGAGCTCAAATCTTAATAGAATTTGGAGACTGGTGGGAGGGGAAGAACTGGGCCGGCTTGTTTCTTCCCAACACCTGGGAATTGATGTAAATTTAAATCAATTATGACATAGAAGGGGTCTGGGGTGGGGAAGAACTAGGCCGGTCCATTTCTTCCCCACCCTTGGGTAGTGTTGTATTGTTAAGTCAGTTATGACGTTGAAGGTACCTGGGGTGGGGAAGAACTGGTCCGGCCCGTTTCTTCCCCACCCTTGGGTAGTGGTGCACAGTTATATCAGTTATATGTCTGAATATGTCTGGGGTGGTGAAGAACTGGGCCAGCCCATTTCTTCCCCACCCTTGGGTAGTGATGTACAATTAAATCAATTATGACCTTGAAGGTGTCCAAAGTTGGGAAGAAATGGGCAGACTTTTTGAAAATACGGCTGTCCCTAGAGTAAGGAGAGGCAGCCCTCTTTCTGGACTGGTAGCAATTTTCAAGAGGGGAACGTCGTTCATTGTGCTTTCTCTGCTCCTGTGTGTTATGTCCAGTGTATTTCTTTGGAAGTTCATGGCGCTTCCATTCATCGAAAAGGCGTTCAGCTTCTCTGCCCCTTACTCCAGTCTCTCGGACGATTAGGAACATGTCGCTGTAAGTTCCCTGGCATCTTGCATGTAGCCCATGTCTCGCTAGTACTTTCAGGCACCTTGTACACATATATGCTTAGCCGCTGTGTTGTTCAATCACATGTCTTACCACTTGGTACCGTTTCCTGTATTGCTGGACTTGACAAACCACACAGGTAAATAGGGTGTTCTGGAAGTAGAACAGATGTTTCTTATAACATCAGTCTGATATGATAAATTAAGGAGACCATGTTATACATTAGACATATCACACGTCAGATCTATACCTTGTCACTTTATTTACATCATTTCGAGTCCCTCTCTGTCTAGGCACTCTCCCTGCCCTACATTATATTGCAGTTTATATTTTCTTGTCCTTTGGGATCATTGATTCCATTGTTGAATTTTCATATTATTGAGGGTCACTGATAAGGCCTTTTTGGCCGAAACTAGCTAGTCTGGCCCAGAAAACATGCATACTCAACATTTTTCAGTTCTGGTGTGTATTCCTTGCTTCCAAAGAATAACCCTTTTATAGAACATATTTCAGGTCGTTTAGTTTGCCTTGGTGTAAAAGAAACATACTGCAAAATGTCAAACTCAGACAGACAGTTCCTTTTATAACTACTAGATGATTTTCCTGGTCTCTGCTGTGACAACAATATTTTTCAAAAAAAGGCATGGCTGAAACAACAACAATATGTCATTCGGCAGTACGTGGCAATGACATGTTACTAAATTTGAACAGCTTCATCAATATCTATAAATAATACCATGGTGGTGGATTTTTCTCCCCTTTTGTTTCTAAATGCTCCCTGGGTTACACCAGGCAGGAACATCTTTACCTCGGTAGGGCATTAACCTGTCATGATGTACTATTTTTGGTTTTGATCTAGCATTTAACTGCACGTAAAATCGATTTAAGCCCCCCCCCCCCCCCAGGTGAATTCGTTTCCGCTGACCGTCCTAGGCGGTTCTTTTGTCGCGGTTTATTTTTGTTATGTTTTTTCTTTGGGTGTTTGTGTCGCTTATGTTATTTTATTTTGGATAGCCTATTGGCCATTTTGTGGGATAGTAACTGTGTTTTTGGCTTTGCGCCGTTGGTGTTTCCATAAGGGTCTGTTGTTTCATGTTTGTGTGTCTTGCCCTTTTGTGTCTCTGATGGGAGCTGTGGGTTGATTGTATCGATTTCTGATCATTGCCTCCACTTCCATTTTTATAAAGTACATATGTCACCTTTTGTACAACATTATATGGTCCTCGCCATGATCTTTGCAATTTTAGGCACAAGCCCTTTCTGCGTACTGGATTGTGAAACCATACTGCGTCACCGACGTCATGGATGTTATACGACAGACTGCATGCATGGTAGTTAACCCAATCACGGTTGGCAACTTTGCTTCCCTCTTTAATTGCACGCCGGTCGGTGGGTCAGGCCTTAGATTCTATGACGGCTCCAACATAAAGGCTTATTGAGAATTAGAGAGATCTAATTCAAGGTAATGTTGGTTGGTGCCTGATGCTCTGTCTCTGGTCGGGCCCATCGGAGTCTAACTGTTGGTTTTCTTTTGCTCCAGCATTTCAGTGGTTTCTTGCTGTCGAGTCCTCACCGTTGTCTCACCTCTGTGGTTCTTTGATTTTTTTTGTGTTCACGGAGATGTTGCACTGATGAGTTAGGAGGCCTTCATGCGGACTGAACAAATTATTTGTCTAAATCGCGACGGAAGTAAGGGCGAGGATTGTGGCCACGTAAAATCGATTTAAGCCCCCCGGTGGAAATCTTTCCACTGACCGTTCCAAGGCGGTTCTTCTGTGGCGGTTTATTTATCTCGTTGTTTGTTAATTACTGTGTGTATCACTTGTGTCTTTTTATTTTGGACGGCCATATGGCCATTTTGTGGGAAAGTAACTGTCCTTATGGCATTCCTTTGTTTGGGTTTCCATTGTGGTCTGGTCGCCTAATGTTGGTGTTTCTTTCCCTTTGGTGTCGACCGCCTATTCGAAATTCGCAAAATTGCAGTATGTTTCCTCTGGCTTTCTTTGCCGGATCATTACAGGGTCACTGATGAGGCTTTTTTAGCCGAAACTACGTAGTATGACCCATCTACTTTCTTATGAATGTTTTCATTGCTCTTAAAGGAACCCATTTTTGATTTTTATTTGATGGGTGGAGTAAGTTAATTGTATCGATTCCTGATCTTGGTTTTACTTCTACTTCGTATGTATTTTGATGAGTCCGCCCATCATAATAGTTAACATGTCTGATTTGACATGACCGTCTACAGATTTTATTTATCTAATTACATGACGTGCTGCAAACTGTAATATGCAGTACGTCGGTCAAACTAACCGCATGCTTAAAACTAGATTGAACGAGCATTATCGTAGAATGAGTAAGCCTAAGAAAACTGACACTTTCTTGTACCGTCACTTTCGACGTACAGGTCATTCTGTTAATAACATTGTTATACAACCAGTGGAAAAACTTTACAACGATGCAAATTCTACATCTAGATTCAAAATTATCAAAAGACATGAGGCTGATCTGAAATGGATTAAATCTTTACAGACCCCTTTTCCACTGGGATTTAATGACAACATTTATCATGAGGGTAATATTTCCAGAATGCTGGACTTAGATATTTTCTCTCTCCTGGAATGTCGAAAACGCAGAACTAGATCTCACGGCACCAGGAAAAATGGTAACTATAAACGCAAATTACGTACTTTTAAACGAAACAATACTAGACTGAAGTGACTGTCAATCATATTATTAAATCATGGACGCCACTCTATGCTTTCCTTTCTAAGTTCATTTCCCGTTTCACGTCTTCTGGACACCGAGGCGAATAAATTCTACGATAGTTCTAATCAGTTATATGATGCGGCTCTCTTAACTAGAGGCTATACTCAGCCTACTCTCCGTCCTTACATTGATTCTGAAATTAATCATAAATGCCATTTCTTCAAAATATCCTTCATTAATAAGGGTATGGATTTTATAGATTTTCCCAGTATTTTTCGTGAGAGCTCGGTGCTTTCTTTCATTCCTACTTATTTTCAAAATACTGAACACCTATAATTTGCTATAAATATAACAAACCTGTTAGATCTATCATTTTTAAATTCAATAAACTTGTTTCAGATCTTGATATTGATACTAATACTCCTGATTCATGTGATCGCAAAAACTCAGTGTATTGCTATCCTGCTGCTGGTCATGTAATTACTGGCAATTTGAAAATTATTCCTGATTCTAGGATAAGGAATATAATTTCTAAAGGACCGAAATATCGGTTTCCTTCTAAAATTGATTTCAGTAAATGTAGAGATGAAATCGCTGCTTCCTTGAATGAATTCGGTAATCGATGGTGTAAGCGAGAGTATGTTGAGCATAAAGCCCTTAAGGACTGGAAACTTAGCATTTTAAAACTAGTGAATAAAAGCATTTCTTTCTATTCTCAAAGTACTAACCTATTACCTCCTAAGCCCAAGACGTCTTTACGTCATCTTAAACTAGGTATTCAAGAATTTCATAAGAAGATTGTTTTGGCCCCTGCTGACAAGGCCGCTAACAACGTCGTCGTTATGTGACGGCTCCACTATGTTAACACGCTTAAGCAGGAGCTTGGTGGTACTAAGGCCTATGAACTTCAACCTTAAGCTGAAGAGAGAGCTATAGTAGATAAACATGTTTGTCATTCAGCCACCGAGTTTGCTGTGTGTGTTAACGAGGGCCAAGACAAGCTTCCTACGCTATACTGGTTACCTAAACTTCATAAAAGACCTTACAAAGCACGGTTTTATTGCAAATTCTAGCTCTTGCACTACCACTGAACTTTCTAAATTATTAACTTCCTGTCTTACTGCTATTAAAACGCATGTGATTAAATATTGTGATAAAGTCTTTGAAAGATCAGGAAGAAATCTGTTTTGGTCTATAAAAATTCGAATGAGGTATTAAATAAATTAAAAATCCAGATATTTTCGTGCTTCAAGTCTGTCTACTTACGATTTTTCCACTCTTTACATTACACTTCCTCATAATCTTATAAAAGAAAAGCTTAATGATTTAATTGAATGGGCTTTTCACAGAGAAGATTCTCTCTATCTTGCATGTAATGTCAGAAATGCATTTTATACTTCTAAAGAGCATAAGAATTATACACTTTGGTCATGTCAGAAAGTGTGTGATGCCCTCACCTTTCTACTTGACAATATTTATATTAGACTCGGTACTAAGTTATTTAGACAAATTGTGGGTATTCCGATGGGTACGAATTGCGCACCTCTTGTGGCTGATCTGTTCTTGTATTGTTATGAAAGAGACTTCATGTTGTCGCTTTCCATTGATAACCAATCTGAAATTATTGAAGCTTTAAGCTCCACTTCTAGATATTTAGATGATTTATTAAATATTGATAATCCCTATTTCGATGGTTTGATCAGTCAGATTTAACCCCCCCCCCCCCAGAACTTCAGTTAAATAAAGCAAATTCTTCTGAAACCGAGGCCCCGTTTTTTGATTAACATCTATCTATTGTAGATGGATTTGTTTCGTGCAAAATTTATGATAAACGCGATGACTTTGATTTTGAGATTGTAAATTTTCCTTTTTTGGATGGTGATGTTCCTCGTGCGCCATCTTATGGCGTTTATATTTCGCAATTAATTCGATTTGCTAGAGTGTGTAGTCATGTAACTGACTTCAACACTCGTAATAAATTATTAACGGCTAAACTCCTTAGTCGGGGTTATCGGTACCATAAACTTCTGATTTAATTTCAAAATTCAATATTGGACTTTAATCTCTTCTGCAACAAGGTCTATCGGAATCCGAATTTTATGGTGACTAAGTATATAAATTCAGAAGAATATATAACCGTAATGACTTCAGCACCCAATTTCGTAAAATCATTCTTCGATGTAAAAAGATTGGGTACAACATGGATGTTATACGACAGACTGCATGCATGGTAGTTAACCCAATCACGGTTGGCAACTTTGCTTCCGTCTTTAATTGCACGCCGGTCGGTGGGTCAGGCCTTAGATTCTATGACGGCTCCAACGTAAAGGCTTATTGAGAATTAGAGAGATCTAATTCTTGGTAATGTTGGTTGGTGCTTGATGCTCTGTCTCTGGTCGGGCCCATCGGAACCTAACTGATGGTTTGCTTTTGCTCCAGCATTTCAGTGGTTTCTTGCTGTCGAGTCCTCACCGTTGTCTCACCTCTGTGGTTCTTTGATTTGTTGTGTTCACGGAGATGTTGCACTGATGAGTTAGGAGGCCTTCATGCGGACTGAACAAATTATTTGTCTAAATCGCGACGGAAGTAAGGGCGAGGATTGTGGCCACGTAAAATCGATTTAATCCCCCAGTGGAAATCATTCCACTGACCGTTCCAAGGCGGTTCTTCTGTGGCGGTTTATTTATGGTGTTGTTTGTTACTGACTGTGTGTATCACTTGTGTCTTTTTATTTTGGATGGCCATATGGCCATTTTGTGGGGAAGTTACTGTCCTTATGGCCTTCCTTTGTTTAGGTTCCCATTTTGGTCTGGTCACTTAATGTTTTTGATTCTTTCCCTTTGTTGTGTTTGATGGGTGGAGTAAGTTAATTGTATCGATTCCTGATCTTTGTTTTACTTCTACTTCACAGACAGACAGACTGGACAAAAAGTGTAGACCCAGATCAGGCTGCTCATTGAGGAGCAGTCTTCATGTAGGAGCAGTTTGATCAGTGTCTAGACTTTTTGCCCAATCTGTCTACATAATTTTGGCACAATTAATAAAATGCAATAGATATTTTCAGATGAACTGTGTGAAGTGGTAGGATTTCAGTTTATAAAATCAGTCTCAATGGTCAATATGTGATTGCACGACCTGCAGAAAAAGCGACCGACTGAAGTCGGTTGATTTTCTAAGAGTGCCCTAAAATCACCGTGTCATTCTGTCAGTCTGTCTGTCCGTCCGTAACCCGTTTGTGAAAATTGGTGATAGTGACTTAACCGCTTGGAATATTTAAACAATTTTTGGCATACTGATAGATATCAATAAGATCTAACCAATGAACTTGAGAAATATTACATTCCATTTAGTATAGCCTCGCCGAGGCGAAAAATGTGAAAATTTTCGAACTGCTTCTCCTCGGAACCGTTGGGCAGATTGAAGTCAAATTTCATATGCAGCCTCCATGGGATGGGGGAAACCAAAATTTGCTCATGGGGTCCAGGTCACATGACCAAAATGACCGCCAAGCCATATAAGGTATGTCTGTGTGTCCGTCCGTAACCTGTTTGTTGTAAAAATTGGTGATAGTGACTTAACCGCTTGGAATATTTAAACAATTTTTGGCATACTGATAGATATCAATAAGATCTAACCAATGAACTTGCGAAATATTACATTCCATTTAGTATAGCCTCGCCAAGGCGAAAAATGTGAAAATTTTCGAACTGCTTCTCCTCGGAAACCGTTCGGCCGATTGAAGTCAAATTTCATATGGAGCCTCTATGGGATGGGAGAAACCAAAATTTGCTCATTGGGTCCAGGTCACATGGCCAAAATGGCCGCCAAGCCATATATGGTAAAAACCCTTCAAAAATAGTCTTCTCCAGAACCACTGGGCAGATTTCCACGAAACTTGATAAATAGCATCTGGGGCGTAGGCCCATCATAAATTGCTAAAATGGTGACCCTTTTTTGTGCCTAGGTCAAACTTTGACACATATGCTTTTGTATTGGAAAAGTGAGAATGCATTTTATCCTGCAAACGATTCAGAATACAGTACTAAAGTATAAGATATATTTTTGCTCCTTACGATAAAGCGCATTTATTGGGGAACTGTTTTAGGTCCAGGTCACATGACCAAAATGGCCGCCATACCCATATATGGTAACACTCATAAAGCTAAAAGCATCCGGCTGTTCGTGCACTTCAGCTGGAGCACTGGTTAAAACTAAATTTATCAACACTAGACAAAATTTGAGTTGATATTGTTTTTCACAGTTAATGACAAGCAAAGAGTGACCAGCAACAGTTATATATTTTTCACACCTGAAAGTAGATGGTTACTTAACAGAACAATAGATTGTTTAGAGATGCTCATACATTGTACAATTTACCAGGTAAAATAAAAATATATATATAAATCGCCATCTGAAAAGTTTGTTTTAATCACCTAGAAACTTTCAAAAAGATATCTTTTCTAAGGAGATATGCATAAAAAACAAATTAAAAGGCAAACAGTGTGTACCCTGATCAGAGATCTTATCTGAGTATGCACTGTTTGACCAGGCCTGTCTGTCCAATACCTAAGGATCATTATGGTAGTTGATAAAAATACTATGACTGCACAGCTTTACCCCGTTCTCTGTTGTAGACAGTCATATCTGAGTATGCACTGTTTGACCAGGCCTGTCTGTCCAATATCTTAGGATCATTATGGTAGTTGATAAAAATACTATGACTGCACGGCTTTACCCCATTCTCTGTTGTAGACAGTCATATCTGAGTATGCACTGTTTGACCAGGCCTGTCTGTCCAATATCTTAGGATCATTATGGTAGTTGATAAAAATACTATGACTGCACAGCTTTACCCCGTTCTCTGTTCTAGACAGTCTTATCTGAGTATGCACTGTTTGACCAGGCCTGTCTGTACAATACCTTAGGATCATTATGGTAGTTGATAAAAATACTATATATGCACAACTTTACCCCATTTTCTGTTCTAGACAGTCTTATCTGAGTATGCACTGTTTGACCAGGCCTGTCTGTCCAATACCTTAGGATCATTATGGTAGTTGATAAAAATACTATGACTGCACAGCTTTACCCCATTCTCTGTTGTAGACAGTCATATCTGAGTATGCACTGTTTGACCAGGTCTGTCTGTCCAGTATCTTAGGATCATTATGGTAGTTGATAAAAATACTATGACTGCACAGCTTTACCCCGTTCTCTGTTCTAGACAGTCATATCTGAGTATGCACTGTTTGACCAGGCCTGTCTGTCCAATACCTTAGGATCATTATGGTGGTTGATAAAAATACTATGACTGCACAGCTTTACCCCATTCTCTGTTCTATCCATACCTTACACACTTTAAAGGGAGACAACTATATGATCAACTTTATTTGCACTTGTGCAGTCTTTATAAACTGATTTGAAAAACATTCAGCACATTCATTAACTTTTATGAAAGGTAAAAGTTTGAACATGTTTAAATGAAGTTTATTAGGAATTACTGATATTATGATGAGTATACACGCTAGCAAAAGTATATAAAAGACTTGGTCTGATGTCCAGGATCCTGATATTTTTGCACAAATTCACAATTTATACATCTATATAAACACAAATGTAATCAAATTGTAATCAGAAAATAAGCATGATTACAGGCCATAATATGGAAGTAATTGATTAAATTAAATTACTTGTAATCAGAAAAATGTCTGATTACTGATTACATCAGATTACTTGAAAATATGTAATCGATTACAGCTGATTACGATTACAGATTAAGATTACCCCAAGCCTGCTACAAAGTAATCATTTATCTTTAACCATCACAGGGAATGGTTCTCCCTACAAAGGGTGCCTCCAGATAACGTCCCGATCTGAAGGACGATGCACTTTGTGAAGTCATCCCTGCAAATGATGCCAGTAGGGCATGTTCGGACACCGCAATTGTAAATTACCGCTGCCGGTAATCGAACCAGGGGCCCCTAGCATCATAGATAAATGCGCTCACCACAGACCAACCATTTGAAAGATTTCATTGGAACATTTTTGCACTGAAATTGCACAGCTCTGTCCTTGGGGAGCAGAGTAGATTGTTTCACTTGCATGTATTATGAGCAGACCATTTATCAGACGTGGCGTAAACCAGTATAGTAACTATAGATGGTGAAAACGACCTACCCGTCGTTACAGTGTTTAGCATCTCGCAAAGATCGAACAAACGACGTTGAGAGACCACAGGTAAATAGCAACTTTATCTAATGTATATGGAAGTTCTATAAAAGGTTTATCTGAAAATGAAAACTTTGGTGTGTACAAGTATTTCTGGGCCAGACTAGGTAGTTTTGGTCAGTTAGGCCTCATCAGTGACCCTCGAATATATTCAAAATCCCAGAATGAAATCAATGATCCCAAAGGACAAAATATAAACTACACTATGATGACGGGCAGTGAGACTTTAACGGCCGCCATACATTCCCGTTACACCAGTGTAATGACGTTAAATATGTTCTATAAAAGGTTTATCCTTTGGAATACACCACGGAACTGAAAAGCTTTGAGTGTACAAGTATTTCTTGGCCAGATTAGTTAGTTTCGGCCTCAGCACAGACATAGCCCTCTCCTTTCAATGCCTTTTTATCACATACAGATTCTTTTTTCTTTGCAGGTTGAAAAGCAATTTTCTTAGAGAGGCTCTAACCCAAAACCTTTAGGCTCGAAGTCAACGCTCTAACCAATTTCAAGGGCAGACGTAATGTGTTTCAAATACTAAATATGTACTCAGTAAAGCGTCCACAAACTTAGTTTGGTGTAAATGTGAAAAATTGGCATTTCTCTCTGGATCTTCTCGATTTTCCTGTGTCGTTTTCCCGTCGAAACTATTTTTAGTAGACTTCCCAACCTGTCTCTCTTTGAAACAATTCAGCAGCTCGTCGGCAGTCCACACTTCCTACATCTAGTCAGTTGCTCCGCAAGGTGCCCAAGCTCAACTACCCGGCTTCCTTCTTTCCTGTCTCCTATCTGTAACAGGTTGTATCCACCACTACCAAATTATTATAATTATCTTCTTTAGCGCTCTCGGGTTTTGACATACGCATTTTTGCCTATAGTTTCTATTACAGTGCGGAATGGCGATGGACGCCGCCATTTTGAAAGGGGCGCTGTAGTGTAAGAACGTCGCAACGCACGTAAATAATGGCGCAATTCATGTACGTATTATTGAACTTAAATTTCTGTACTATAAGCAGTGTTTGGGTGGGTTCTGGGGCGTCTGGTCTGAGTATAGACTGTTTTTTGTTTTATAACCCAAAGTCATGATTCCGGTCCAGATTCTACAAAAAACCCTGTGACGCAACAATCTGACCTCACAGCGATAAGAAAAGCGCGATTATTAAATCATTACGAGAACACGCCTACATAATTTTGACCCCCCTCATACCCCACTTTTATATAGTAAAACTGGGGTTAAAGGGGGTATACATTATTTTTCTTATTTTTCTTATTACTGCTCAAAAACATAGATTCGAGGCGGTTCTATCGAGTCCCCGCAATCTATGTCGATTGTGGGTACTCGACTGAACCGCCTCGTCGAGGCGGTTCTATCGAGTCCACGCAATCTATGTTTTGAGCAGAAATAAGAAAAAATATCACAATTTTTCATCTTAAAATGTCTAATTTTGGCGAGAAAATTGGCAATGTATTTGTATAGACTTGGTTTCGTAATGAACCGTTACTGGGATTTCATACAAATCAGTGATAGTCACGCGGGCATCACATTCGGTCGATTAACAAACAATTGACCAAAAATTCAGAATATTACACCATCCTACTCTTAATAATAAAGAGAACAAGAAACCAAAATTGCTGCCTATACATTCTGTCATACTCATTACGATAGCACATCCGGGTGACATAGTGCACTTCCTTCATATCTCCAAAACGGTCATTTTTCTGATTAAATTTTGTGATATTTTTTCTCGTTTATATTCCAAAAATAGATTGTGGGTGTTCGTCAGAACCGCCTCATTGAGGCGTTCTAACGAGCACCCACAATCTATGTCTTGGAGCAGAAATAGGATAAATAGAGGATATTTACTTTTTTGAGGTGGATACCAAAAATATTTCATCGAGTGCGTTGAAAACATCCGAATTTTCACAAGTGCGAACCGTAACCCTAACCCTGATTTTTTTTTTAAATTTATTAGGACACTTACGGAAGCCCATTTTATTGCAATATTGGTTGCGGTCGGTTGTTCACATTTTAAAAATAACACTGATCTGAGCACAGATTTCCCTAGAAACTTGGCTACTTCATCGCAGAAACTCCTACTCGGTCATTATGCATGTTAATGAACTGGTATGGCTTGTTCATTTGTACCAGAAATAGAATCTAGCTAAATCTGTGAGGGAGCATTTTTGTGCCATTTATTCATCAAAAGGAAAACATTCAAAATCACAGTCGTTCTCTTGATGAGGCGCCTGTTCAATCAGTTTTTAATGTCACACTTTATTGTAAATTATAATGGCATTAATAAAATTAAAAGAAAAATTACTCTCTTTCTTTGACCAGAACGTATACTAAAAGTAGTTCCCGCTTATTTCAGTGGAACAATATAGTCACAAGTGAAATGATACGATATCATTTCACTTATGATAGATATCATTTTTACTTGTTTCAGACATGCACTGGTTTCAGTTTTTACTTGTCTCAGACATGCATTGATTTCACTGCTAAGTATAAAATAAATACGATGTTCATTTCACGGACTTGTTTACGGATCTAAGTCATTCTGGAGATTTATTTTCATTGTAGCTGGCGTTGTGCCGTGTGGCGGCCGTAAAACGTTTCCCCGTACATCATCATAGTGCAGATGATATTTTCTGGTCCTTTGGGATCATTGAGTTCATTTTGGTATCATTTTGAAAATAGAGTTCTGCTTAAGCCGGTGCTAGAGGGCGTGACCGGTGTTGCACATTTCATTACTGGTCATGAACAGACACAATAAAACCCAGTCTGCTATTTTCGTTTATTTGGTGTATTCCTTGCTTCCAAAGGATCTAACTTCAGAACTTATTTTCTTCCAGTTCTGTGTGATTTTACCGACTTTGATATAGCCCTACCGCCCAAACACATCGATAGGGTTTAAGAGATAGCCGAGATACAAGACGTAACTTGGTAAGAATGTTATTTTATTTTATTTTATTTTTTCTTAAGCTAAGCCACAAGTTCAAGCATGTTACACATTGTATTTATACCACACTCTTGTCCAACAACAAGACCAAGGTTATTGTGCATGAACAGATCAATGGTCATCAGTTTTGCATACAGCGAAGATGCTGATCAAACTGCATAGTAAGCGCATTGATCCGAGTCGTCTCTGAGAGCACATTTCACTATGCGCGGACGATTGGTTGTTTTGGCGTCCACCCTTTGGCGTCTCCCAGGGAAATTCAGAAAAGAGATTATAAGAAACAGTAGAGGAGATAAAAAAGGACAGGAGAGAGAGAGAGGAAAATTAATGGAAGTGCAGAAACCGGAAAAATAAAACGCGACCCCCCATACACACACACCTTTACCCTTTCCTCACAAGGGCAACAGGCCTTGCCCAACTGTAAGCCAGTATTGGGCGCCTGCAAGATACACGAGTCCTTAACCGCCAACTTTTAACCCTGATTCCATCTCGGTAACACGCCGCATAATTCTGACTCCCCTGAACCCAATTTTATAAAACTGGTTTATACCTGGGCAATTTGTTTGATTGGAGGTTAAACGTCCCCGTCAACAATGTGAAGGTCATTTCGGAGACGTTGGTTGCTGCCAATTTTGTGGGACTTTACCCAACATTGAGATGAAAAGACATCTCAAGCCCTGCCGCCCAATGAAACCAATAGGGTTTATAAGCATGGACGGGCCGACACGCACCGCTTTGCCTGGTCATGCTTAGATCCTCTAAGCGGTTTACCAGTACTCGTGTGCGGGTCGGTTTCAACTCTGCGTGGAAGTATCATGCAGCCCGTCTATTTCTTCAAGCCCCGATGGGCGGGGGCAAACCTTATTTTCTTATTTCTTCTATAAATATATAGATTGTGGGGACTCATTAGAACCGCCTCAATGGGGCGGTTCTACCGTGTACCACAATCTATACTTTGGCCAAGATTAAGACAAAAAATATCACATTTTTTCATCTTAAAATTTTCCTTTTTTTTTCTTTTTTCGTAGTGCAATTTGTGGAGATCTTTTTATTAAAATGTATTTTGTGTGTACTCATTAGAATCGCCCCGACGAACGATTCTAATGTGTACACACACACCTTTTGTCATAGAACACAAAAATATATATCTTAATTATTTCTATTATGCATCCTGGTCAGGTGCTACGATTAACCCTCAGTAGCTCAAACTACCTTTGTCTAGAACAAAATGTTATGGCTCCAAAGTGTTCCCAGCAGGCACATGACGAAATGAACGTTGGTGCAACATCGCGACGTCACATCAACGTCGGTGCAACGCCATGGCGTTGCACCGACGTTGATTTGACGTTGTCCTGCTGGGTATAAAGTTTTTGAGTCTTCATTTTATGTCCTTCAAAGTTGAATGAAGTAATTTTTAATACACACACATTGATACAGCGATATTGGTTTAATGAAAACACTACGTGCTAGGCGTCATTGACAGTAGACTTTGCAGCAAAAAAAAAAAAAAAAAAAAGACAGTTGAAAAAAAAGAAAGTATTAAAATAAATGTGACCCCGACGTGATTCGAACACGCAACCTTCTGATCTGGAGTCAGACGCGCTACCGTTGCGCCACGGAGTCATATACATGGTCCCGTGTTTAAGTCGCAATATAACATACAGTAATCTATTTGGGACATGTCATTATGTAATGTTGCGTGTTATCTTTTAATGCTTATCAATGTTTCCCTAAAGGGCGATTGCCCTCCAGAATTATCCAGCGTCAAATTCCATCACAAAATTACGCCTATGCCAATACATTGTAAACTCTACCGCCTAATAAACGAATAAATTAAGAAAACTTTTGATATTTTTATAATATAAATTGTGGGTACTTGTTAGAACCGCCTCATCGAGGCTGTTCTAACGAGTATATTAAACCATAAATATTTTTCTTCCTGCTCAAGAGCAGAAATAAGTTAAATATAGTTTATCCCTGTATATCCCCGTGGGATTCATATGGGTCAGAGTTATTTATTTTATTTTATTTTTTTATTTTTTTTTTTTTGGGGGGGGGGGGGGTTACGTCCCCTTCAAGATCATTTCACTCATATCGAGTCTATCGTTAATCAGAGGTGGGCGAAAACCGGTGTACCCGGAGAAAAACCACCTGACCTTCCGTTGCAGAACTTGGCGTCTCACATGTGACCCGAGCGAGGCTCGAACCACAGCGGTGAGAGACCTAATGATCAAGAGTCAGCGCTCTTAACCACTAGGCCATGGTGGACCGTTAGTTCAGAGTAATATAGACATGTTTTAGTGATGCAAATTTTCCATCTGTGCGTGACAATTTCGGGTCACAAATCAGTTGGTTTAGCTTTGTTTGGCAAAGTTACTAAGCACAAAAGTTTCCACACGATTGCCACTATTTTTTAAGAAATCCAGGTAAGGGCTATTTATAGAAAACCGTACTAAACTTATCGCTTTGAGGTCAGAGTGTGGTGTAAGAGGTTGTCTATACAATCTGGACTGGAATCGCGTGTTGGGCTAGCCTAACAGTGTAGATCAAGATCAGACACCAAAGAACGTGGCGTCGGATCAAAGTCCATACTTCCAACCTTCCACCTGTTAACTTACAGGTTTATGTCAGCCACGCATTGGTATATTGTATCGTGTTTGTCTTTCATGTATGTACATAATCAGTTCATTATCTCACTCATCATGCTCACTGTCGATTGACTCCACCTTGACAATATCCAAACATGTCTACTACTCAACCATTGATATTTAAATTAAGTCCTTTTCGAAACCATCACGGCGGTCGACAGGACCTTCTGTGACCCTACTTGAACTCTTGCTCTGCATACTAGATACATGAAAGTATCAGGTCTGACTGTCTTGGTGGCTTTCTTGGTGTTTCTAAAACTTTGAAGTAAGGTGCCATAAAACTACTAAGCTACCATAGGTCTCAGTATCTCTTATTGTTGGTTCTCGCAACATGGATTGATAATCTCTATGCATATAACATATCAACTTTAAGTCTAGTCCTTTCCATGTAGCGTAGCAATGACCCACAAATTCATCAAATCGAGTCAGTATTGTAGAAGAAATACGTATCTGCCTATCGGTAGAGCCAAGTTTACATATGTATGTATTCGGCTTTTATTCATAGCGTGGTGTCTTCTTGCATGGCTCACTAACTTACTGATGTTAGTTGTGGCGACATTCATCCGAGCCCCGGTCCTACTCCCGCGACTTCAGCGAGTGATATAAGTTTTTTCCAGTGCAGATTCACGTGAACCTCTTGAGAACCACCTCAGTATCCTCCATCTAAACGTCCACAGTCTTCTCTCTAAAATTGATCTGATCACAGCTGAAGCTTTGTCATATGACATAGTTGTTTTTTGGCTCAAACCGAACATCACCGATGATGATATATCTCTCTCTACATGAATTCCTGTCATCTTTTAATAGGTGTGCTCATGCGTTCCATATTTTATAATATGCCACCATACAAGGCCAGATTTATTTTATCCTGACTCAAACATCTAGGACTTATAAAATCTGCAAGGGAACATGCCAGATTTCTAGCAGGTAACAGACATCAAAGTAATTCCCAATTGTGTTCTAATATGTTCTATAAACGGGTTATCCTTTGGACATACTAAGTCATTTAATGGCATAACATCATCATTAGTGTTTAGCAGGGGCTGTCAAAACAAGCCACTGACCGCCAGAAGGGTCATAAAATTGTATAAGTTATTGCATCCAGTCCCAGATATTCATTGGTTTCTCCTTGGTCAAATGCTCATCAGGTTTTAAAAAGTCCGAGTTATGAAGGCTCCTCATTATCCAACTTTATACAGAGAGATGTTGTGTCCATGGGGGTATTTCTTATTTTCTGAACGTACATTGTATATCAATGGTACTCGTTAGAATAGTCCCATGTAGGTGGTTCTAATGTGCCCACACAATCTATATTGCGGCTAAAACTAGACAAATATAAACCATAATATAAACTTAATGGCTGACGTGGCTTAAACTGAGTGAAAAAATTTCGACCGGCTCGGGCAGCATTTATAATCAAAGCACTGAGGGTACTGGTGGGCATTTGTTTGTTTGATTTGAGGTTTAACGTCCCCGTCAACACTATAAATGTCATTTTGGAGATGTTGCTTCTAATTTTGTGAGACTTTTACCCGACATTGAGATGAAATGGCATCTCAAGCCCTGCCATCCAATGATACCAATAGGATTTATAGGCATGGACGGTCCGACTCGCTTTGCCTGTGCAGGTTTAAGTCTTAGAAGCGGTTTACCAGTACTCGTGAGCGGTCGTTTTCATCTCTGCGTGGAAGCATCATGCAGCCCATCTATTTCTTCAAGCCCCAATGGGCGGGGCTGACTGGTGGGTCATTTGTCTCCAAGTGTAGGCTTGGTAAATAGTCCCGGACAGAGACTTACAAGTAAGCTGTTTGTTTAACCCTTAAATTTTAGTATTTTAAGCAAAGAGTGTATACCTGGTCAGGCGTCGCTTTATGTGGCATCTGATTAGACTTCCACTGCCAATGTCACATTCACGCCCAAACATTTCAAGGAGGAGATTAGCGCTGTTAAAAATAACTTTTGTTTGTTTGATTTGAGGTTTAACGTCCCCGTCTTCACGGTAAAGGTCATTTTGGAGACGTTGCTTTCAACTTTCTGGGATTTTTACCCGACAATATGATGGAATGCCATCTCAAGTTCTGTCGCCCAAAGAAACCAATAGGGTTTATAAGCATAGACGGTCCGACTCGCACCGCTTTACCTGGGCAAGCTTAGATCCTCTAAGCGGTTTACCAGTACTCGTATGCGGGTCGGATTCAGCTCTGCGTGGCAGCATTATGCAGCCCATATATTTCTCCAAGCCCCCATGGACAGGGGTCGCTATAAATAACTGGTACCTGCATAATGTGCAGGGTCAGCGACAGTTAAGTGGACAATAGCAAGCAGGAAGTTTCTGTAGTTATGCCCACAACCTTGAAAAAGTTAGGAGGGGGTGTATTTGATTCTGGCTTGTCCATTTGTTTATCTGTTCATTTGCGACGCTTTCTTATACGAAGCACAACTTTGAAACCATGTATGCTAGTGTTTTGAAACCATGTATGCTAGTGTTTTGAAATTTTCGTTTATGGATTGTTCGTGAAAAAATAGTTGACACGTGTTTTTTCTTATCCGAATTATCTCCCCTTTTGGGGTTTGTTTCTTTCAATTAAATAACATGGAAACCTCATGAGCAAAATATCTGTAAAACTATTTGAGCTATGGCCTTGATGTTTGGTTTACTGATTGGAACTCAGGAGGAGATCACCTGATTAAATTTTGAACTAATTATGTCTCCCCGCCCCCCTTTTCGGGGTCCGTCCGTCCGTAACAAAATCGGTCAAGCTATCTTCAGGAAACTTTTTTATGATTATTAATCAACATCACACAACGTGCCGAGTGCATGAACTATAACTCTAACATTTATACTTTTTGAGTCATCACCCTTGTTAGTTTGTCGGTCACAAAATCATGCATGTATGTATGGGAAAATCTTGTCCAGTCAATAACTTTCTTTTTTTAATTGATTTTTAAATTACTTGACAGAAATGTTAACCACCACGAGACGATGAGTCGCACACATGACCTAGGTCGGTACCTCAAAAGGTCAAGGTCATACTTAGCGGTCATAGGTAATAAAGGGGTCTCTTTTCTTATTCGGTCAATAACTTTCTTATTCCTGATTGGGTTGTGAAATGACTTGGCAGAAATGTTAAACTACTAGTATCATGACACGATGTGTTGCGCGCAAGACCCAGGTCGGTTCCTCCAGGGTCAAGGTCATACTTAGAGGTCAAAGGTCAAAACAAGGGTCTTTTTGTGTTTGGTCAATAACTTTCTTATTCCTTGAGGCTTGATGGATTTTGAAATTACTTGGCAGAAAATGATAACCATCATGAGACGATGTGTTGCCTAGAAACTTGACAGGCTGATAGGGAACGACTAGTACATGACCTGATTAACATTTGAAAAAAATCTGAAAAATTTTATTCGGTAATTTCCTTTTAAAATAATGGGTATTTAAGGACAAGCATATGGCTGGGGGCATAGTGTTTTATATACACCATCTCTAGTTAGTAACTTTGGATCGACTGGTAAGCCAATGTCCCAGTACACGAGCACGGTCCAGTTATCACATCTCAGTGATTTGTAAAAGTTCAACAAAATTGGAAACAATGTCTTTTAAATTACTAGTGTTGATGGGGACGTTAAACCTCACCACAAACAAAACAAACTTTTTACACAGCGCTCTGACGTCACGCTCTGGGTTTTGTGTGTGGTCAGTGATAGTCACGTGGACAATAGCATGCGGTAAGTGACGCAGACTGTTGGAACTCGTTAAAATGCCATATCATAATAAAAAGTTGTGCAATGTTTATTTTCTATTTATTTATTTTTTATTTTTTTTATTTTTTTTTTTTTTTTTGGGGGGGGGGGGGGGGGGGTTGTTTTTGTTTTTTATCTCCCTCGCCCAAGCGTAGTGGGGATTATAGCAATGATGTTGTCCGTCCGTCTGCCTGTCTGACTGTCCGTAACACTTTTTTGTCCGCTCTGTATCTCATGAACCCTTTGATAGATTTTCATTAAACTTTCGTCAACTTTTCCCCTCAATGAGCTGATGTGCAGATCCTATAAACAATAAAGGTGCAGATAGGCCTGAGGCGGCCTTGGTAGCTCAGTCGGATGCGTATCTTGACCGGCGATCAGGAGGACGCAGGTTCCATACCTGGCGGAGAAGACAACATTCTTTCATGGATATTGAACATGAAATCTTTTCGACGGTCATTCTCTCCCTTCCACTGATTAAAGAAGGGCAGTTGTCAACTTCTGGCGAAAGAATGTGCACTGTACTTGTTAACCGCTTACGTATAAGCCTGCCCAGGAAAAATGTGGGTAGGTAAACTGACCGGCTCAAAAATGACTGCAGTGAGTAAACAATGTAGATCCTGATCAAACAACATATTTTGCATCTGAACTGCTTATGGCTAGGCATAAGTTGGTTAATCGGCATATATTTTGTGTCTGGACTGTTTGCCAAAGTCCTAAAATAGTAAGGATTAAGTGGCATCGGCTCCGGGTCCGTGGTTTTTGCCTAAGATGTAAAATAAAGACGAAAGGCTTGCGGACTCGGTAGTTCAGTCGGATGCGCGTCTGACTGGTGATCAGGAGGGTGCGGGTTCAATACCTGCCGGAGTCGGCAACATTCTTTCGTGGAGATTGATCCTGAAACTTTTTCTACGGTCATTCTCCACACAAGAGCACTCTCTTCACTCTATAAATGCAAGAAACCTAATTTCTAATGCCTGCTGGAGGAAACTCAATGAGGGACATTAATCTTGTCTTGCTGTGAGGCTTGAGCTGATAATGTTTGTTTAATTAGTGTACTGGTATATCAATTGGCAATGGTCAGATTCCTTACATAAACACTGAACAAATCGGATAAGTCTGATGTGATGAGAGCTCAAGTACAGAGAGAGATTTGAGGAAGGGGTATATATTTTCATCTAAGGATTAATTTGTAAAAAAAAGTCACATCTCATCAGACTTTATAAGTCTAAGCCGGTATCTATAGGTCCCCGAATAGCAATAACGAGTATTTTAACATGCCTTGGAAGGTATCGACCGTGCACACAGTACTAACACTCAAGACATCGTAATCACAGACGACTTCAGTTGCTATAGTCTTCCTGACAGTAACAACAAAATGAAAGACCTGCTGCAGCAGTTTAGTTTAACACAACTGATGGATGAGCCAACTCACTTTACGGAACAGTCAGCCTCTCTTATCGTTATCACACTTCGAAATTCAAACATCTTAAGTTCAGGTGTAGCGGATCCTTTCATTCCAGGCCTTACGAGATATCACTATCCAGTACTCGTCTTCTTAAAATTTATTCGTCCAAAGGTCAGTACTTACAAAAGAAAAAAAAATGGAAATATCCGAGAGCCGAATTTGCTAAATACCGGCAACTTTTAAGCAAGAATGATCTAGTTACTCAAATCAGGGAAAACGATCTAGAAAACGGTGTGCAAATTATGATTGACGCTATATTTGATGCAGCCGAAAAATCCATTCCTAATTAAATTGTAACTCTTCGCCAAAACGATCACCCATGGATCACTTGTCACATCAAATGACTAATACACAGAAGACGACGAATATACAACAAATTCAAGAAAACAAACACTCATTATTTCTGGAATCGGTTTAAAACAATACGTAACACAGTTATCAATCTAACTCGTAAGTCGCAGCAAGACAATGTCAACAAGCTTGAAACCATGCTTACCGATGTAACTGTGAATTCCAAGCTCTTCTGGAAAACTTCTAAACAAATCCTTAGACTGGAGACAAATCCTCCCAAACTATGCCTTCCCTTATCATCAACAGTGAATACGCTGAAACTAATCTCCAAAACGCAAACATGTTAATTGACTACTTTTCTTCCATATTTGTATTTGACGACCATAATACACTCTTACCACCCCAGAACACCATTACACACGAACGTGTGGACACGTTTGCTATTAGTCCTCAGACCATCAAAGACGTCTTTGATAGCCTTGATATAAACAAAGCCTGCGGGCCTGATTTCATGAGCCCTCTGCTTCTCAAAGAAGGTTCAACTATTCTTGCAGAGCCTTACTCAATCTTATGTACTGCTTCTCTTCGTTGAGGTCACCTTCCTTCTCCTTGGATGGATGGAAATGTAACAGCCATACACAAGAAAGATGACCGACCTAAACCTTCAAATTACAGACCTATAACCTTACTCTGTCAACCAGGCAAATGTATGGAACGATGTGTACATAAGGAACTTTACAACTACTTAAACGAGCATAAATTCTTAACCCTCTTCAGTCTGGCTTTATCCCAGGGGACTCCACGACCTTCCAACTGCTACATACCTATCATACGTTCTGCGGTGACAATTAAGGAAGTTCGTTTCGTCTTCTGTGATGTAAGCAAGGCTTTCGATATGGTTTGGCACAAGAGTTTAATTCACAAACTAGGATATCGGCTGTTCCGATGAACTCCTCAACTGGTTTTCTAGCTACATGTATTTATCTAGTAGACGACAAAGGGTTGCCATTAATGGTCAGACGTCCGAGTGGACAGTTGTCAAAGCTGGTGAGCCTCAGGGATCTATCTTCGGGCCACTATTGTTTTTCATCGATATAAATGACATTGTTAAAGAACCCAGTGCATCAGTTAGACTCTTTGCAGACGATACAATAAGTTCTGAAGTTAGATCCTTTGGAAGCAAGGAATACACCAAATAAACGAAAATAGCAGACTCGGTTTTAATGAGACTGTTCATGACCAGTACTGAAATGTGCAACACTGGCAACGCCCTCTAGCACCGGCTTAAGCAGAACTCTATTTTCAAAATGATACCAAATGAACTCAATGATCCCAAAGGACCAGAAAATATAATCTGCACTATGCTGATGTACGGGGAGACATTTTACGGCCGTCATACGGCACAACACCAGCTACAGTGAAAATTATAAGTTCTGAAGTTAGATCCTTTGGAAGCAAGGAATACACCAAATAAACGAAACTAGCAGACTCGGTTTTATTGAGTCTGTTCATGACCAGTACTGAAATGTGCAACACCGGCCACGCCCTCTAGCACCGGCTTAAGCAGAACTATTTTCAAAATAATTCCAAATGAACTCAATGATCCCAAAGGACCAGAAAATATAATCTGCACTATGATGATGTACGGGGAGACGTTTTACGGCCGCCACACGGCACAACACCAGCTACAGTGAAAATAAATAAGCCTACGCATTATAGTTGAAAACCCGAACATAGCAGCCATAATTTCAAATCACGACTTGGACCGTATAGATACACGGGCTGTGCAGTGGCTGGTTGATTTCAACGCCGCTAAAACTATTTCCCAGATCTTCTCATTGAAACGCAGTCCGTCACTGCATCCGAACACCCATCACTGATGCTTCTTCACACAAGCACTTAGGTTTGACTTTAACCAATAACTGCAAGTGGACGGAACACATGAACAATATCACAAAAGTAGCATGGACTAGGTTAAATTTGCTACGCGCCTTGAAATTCAAAATTAATAGACAAGCCCTCGAAATAATGTATATTTCATTTACTCGATCCTTGTTGGAATACAGCGACGCAGTCTGGGACAACGCCTCTACAGAAAGCAAAAAAAAAAAAAAAAAAAACTAGTAGCCGTTCGCAATGAAGCTGCAAGAATCATAACAGGTGGAACAAACCTTTCAGCACAAAAAATCTTCTTGACGATCTCGATTGGGAATCTCTACAATATAGACGCGCGAAACATAAACTAATCATCTTTTACAAAATGGTTAAAGACCTGACTCCTTAATATCTTCAATCTCTCATCCTACCACCCGTTCAAAACACTACCACATAAAACCTGAGAAATTCCAGCGATCTTCGAAACATCCATGCCCGAACAAACTTATTCTACATTTCATTCATTCCATCAACACTCCGTGCATGGAACGATCTGCCAAACGATATTAAGGCCGCACCGTCAGTTGCCTCTTTTAAAAATAGGTTAAATAATAATATTAAGAAACATATTCGAAAGTGCACATCACTTCTTTTTAGCTCACCTGTCACGTAGTGACAAGGTGAGCTTTTGTGATCACTTTTCGTCCGTCGTCAGTGCGTGTGTTTGTTGGTAAACAATTTCTTCAAACGACATCTACTCCTATATCACTGATCGGATTCTGACCAAACTTCACAGCAATGATCCTCAGGTGGTCCCCTTTCAAAGTTGTTCAAATGGTCCCGGTCCGTTGCACATCTCGGTCACAGGAGCCAAAAATAGATTTTTTTCACCTAAAACTTACAAAATCTTCTTCTCTGAAACCACACGGCCCAGGTCTTTGATATTTGGTATGAAGCTTCATCTAGTGCATCCATACCAAGATTGTTCATATTATAGTGCTGTGGCCAAAAATGTCCCCGCACCCGGGGCCCTTTGGTTTTACATGGGCTTATATAGAGAAAATCTTTAAAAAGATTCTTCTCTGAAACCGCAAGGCCCAGGTCTTTGATATGTGGTATGAAGCTTCATCTAGTGGACCCCTACCAAGATTGTTCAAATTATTATACCCCCACCCCAGGGCCCTTTGGTTTTACATGGGCTTATATAGGGAAAATCTTTAAGAATCTTCTTCTCTGAAACCGCACGGCCCAGGTCTTTGCTATTTGGTATAAAGCTTTATCTAGTGGACCCCTACCAAGATTGTTCAAATTATAGTGCTGAGACCAAAAATGCCCACGCCCCGGGGCCCTTTGGTTTTACATGGGCTTATATGGGGAAAATCTTTAAAAATCTTCTTCTCTGGAACCGCAAGGCGCAGGTCTTTGCTATTTGGTATGAAGCTTCACCTAGTGGACCCCTACCAAGAGTGTTCAAATTATAGTGCTGGGGCCAAAAGTGCCCCCGCCCCGGGTCCCTTTGATTTTAAATAAGCTTATATAGGGAAAATCTTTAAAGATTTTCTTCTCTAAAACCACAAGGCCCAAAGCTTTGATATTTAATATGAATCTTCATCTTGTGGACCTCTACCAAGATTGTTCAAATTATAGCCCTGGACCCAAAAAAGCCCCCGTTCCGGGGCCCTTTGATTTTACATAGACTTATATAGGGAAAATCTTAAAAAATCTTCTCCTCTAAAACCACAAGGCCTAGGTCTGTGATATTTGGTATGACGCTTCATCTTGTGGACCTATACCAAGATTGTTCAAATTATAGCCCTGAGACCTAAAATGCCCCCACCCCGGGGCCCTTTGGTTTTACATAGGCTTATTACCAGATTTCGTAAAATCGTTCGTCGATATATAAAGATTGGGTACAACATAAATGTTATTAAACAGACTGCATGCATGGTGGTTAACACAATCACGGTTGGCAACTTTTCTTCCCTCTTTGATTGCACACCGGTGAGTCGGGCTTAAGATTATATGACGGTTCCAGCGTAAAAGCATAAATGGAGTTTTATTTTATTTTAGTATTCTTTATGTTGGTTGGCGCCTGATGCTCCGTCTTTGGTCGGGCCCCTCGGGGTCTAAAAGTTGGTTTTCTTTTGCTCCAGCAATTCTGTTGTTGTATGCTGTCGAGTCCTCAACGTTGTTTCATCTCTGTAGTTTTTTGATTTCTATGTTCTCGGAGATGTTACACTGATAAGTTGGGAAGCCTTCATGCGGACTAAACAAAATTAGTGTATACCGCGACAGAGGTAAGGGCGAGGATTATGACCATGTACAATCGATTTAAGCCCCCCAGTGGAATTCTTTCCACTGACCGTTCCAAGGCGGTTCTTCTGTGGCGGTTTATTTATGTTGTTGTTTGTTACTTGCTGTGTGTATCACCTGTGTCTTTTTATTTTGGATGGCCATGTGGCCATTTTGTGGGAAAGTAACTGTCCTTATGGCCTTCCTTTGTTTAGGTTTCCATTATGGTCTGGTCGCTTCATGTTTGTGTTTCTTTCCCTTTGGTGTCTTTGATGGTATGATTAAGTTAATTGTATCGATTCCTGATCTTTTTTTTACTTCTACTTTATATAGGGAAAATCTATAAAAAAATATTCTTCTCTGAACTCGCAAGGCCCAGGTCTTTGATATTTGGTATGATGCTTCATCTTGTGAACCCTTACCAAGATTGTTTAAATTATAACCCTGGGGCCAAAATTGCCCCTGCTCCGGGGCCCTTTCGTTTTACATAGACTTATATAGTGTAAATCTTGAAAACTCTTCTCCTCTGAAACCACAAGGCCTAGGTCTGTGATATTTGGTATGAAGCTTCATCTAGTGAACCGCTACCAAGATTGTTCAAATTATGGCCCTCAGACCAAAAAATGCTGCCGCCTCGGGGCCCTTTGATTTTACATAGACTTATATTGGGAAAATCTTTAAAATCTTCCTCCAGTGAAACCACAAGGCCTAGGTCTTTGATAATCGGTGTGAAATTTCATCTAGTGGACCTCTATCTAGATTGTTCAAATTATAGCCCTGGGGCCAAAAATGCCCCTGCCCCGAGACCCTTTGGTATTACATAGACTTACATAGGGTAATCCTTAAAATCTTCTCTGAAACTGCAAGGCCCATGTCTTTGATATTTGGTATGGAGCTTCATCTAGTGAACCTCTACCAAGACTGTTCAAATTATAGCCCTCGGGCCACAAATGCCCCTGCCCTGGAGCCCTTTAGTTTTACATAGACTTATCTTGAAAATCTTCTTCTCTGAAACAGCATGGCCCAGGTCTTTGATATTTGGTGTGAAGCTGCATCTAGTGGACCTCTATCAAGAATGTTTAAATTATAACCTTGAGGCCAAAATTGCCCCCGCCCGGGGACATTTGGTTTTACATGGGCTTATGTAGAGAATATCTTTAAAAAAATCTCTTCTCTGAAACTGCAAGGCCCAGGTCTTTAATATTTGGTGTGTAGCTCCATCTTGTGGACCTTTGCCAAGATTGTTCAAATTATAGCCTTTGTTGATATGTATTTGGTTTGAGGCTTCACCTTTTTACACCTCCCTCAACATTATGCACATTATAACCCTTGGGTCAATAATGGCCCTCCCTGGGGCCCACTGGTTGCTCTATGGATCAGGTGAGCGATCCAGGGCCATCTTGTCCCTCTTGTTTCAATGTCCCAACTATGAAGCAAGGAAAACTTGTGTGCGGGGTCGATCGACAGTGCTGAATGTTACACTTCATGTGTTAAGCAATGGACAATGTGCTGCAAATTTATACCCAAATAATCAACATCGACTCTGTAACTGTGGACACTGTTTCATGGGTATGCTACATATAACTCGTGCAGTGTAAACATGTCAAGAAACACAACATATGACAACAGCTGCGAGATGCCCTTGCTTAACAGTTATCATCCTCATCACCCCTATACAATCTACGTCGGGCCATTGTTATTATTATTAGTATTATTACTATTATCATAACCTTACAAACTTATCTCATCATATATCTACCACACACGTATGTAAATTCTGCCATTATTTTCATTCAGACGATTTATATAAGCTTCTAGCTTTTTATCAAATCCTGTACCATATATTATTATGCGATGTATACATAGGAATTTGACCGGCCCCGATAGCTCAGTTGGTAGAGTGTCCGCTCCGGGGAACGGGAGGTCTCGGGTTCGATCCCGGGCCGCGACATACCAAAGTCGTTAAAAATGGTACTAGCTGCTCCTTGCTTGGCACTCAGATTTACGGGGTAGAGCTAGGACTGGTCGATCCAGTGTCAGGATAATGTGACTGGGTGTGGTATCATGTAATGTGTCTGGGACATGATACTTCAGTGAGGCAGCACTATAAACGTGAGCATTGAGCTCCCTGTCGCAACCAGACACCGTCGTGATATGACTGAAAAATTGTTGAAAGCGACGTTAAACCCGAATTCACACACACACACACACACATACATAGGAATTTATTCTGATAAACATTGTTTAAACCAAAGTCCATACGGTTCGCGTAAAGTTCAGCAATTTCAGGCTTTAACGAAATGATCCATCTTGAAAACACGCCTAGATTTATATAATTCTGACCCCAGCCCTTGAACAGGGATAAACCTTGTTTTTCTTCCCAAAGTATAGATTGTGGGTACTCGTGACTTGTACCCACAATCTATACTTTGAGCAGAAATAAGAAAACTAAAACTATCCCTTTTTTATCTTAATTTTTTCGTTTCTGTTTTTTTTTTTCGGTAAAATTTACAATGTATGTTAAGGCGTGCTTTCGTAATGACAGGTCTTTGTTCAGGACCATTTTAGAGACAATTGACCTAAGAGTGCGTGCTGCCAGCGCTTTGATTGTTTATATAATGCGGTTTTCTACTCATTACACAAACAGGCCTATGCAAATATAAAGAAAAAATTTTCAATTAAAAAAGGAAGTTTTTATGATGAATTGTGATATTTTTCTTACTTTTGCTCAAATATAGATTGTGGGAACACGTTAGAACCGCCTCATCGAGGCAGTTCCAACGACTACCAACAATCTATTATTTAGCGCAGAGCAGAAATAAGAAACATAAAGTTTACCCCCAGTAAACCCCAGTGGGGTTCAATGGGGTCAGAATCATATAGGCGTGTTTTCGTGATGAATGCAGTTTTCTGCTTATGAGAATAATCAGTCTATCTTCCATGTTAGCGAATTTTCAAATTGTGTTGTAGGCGTTTGAGATTATCCCTGTGCAAATGTTATTCGTTACGGCACTATAAATAGCAGTTAGGAGGCCTTCATGCGGACTGAACAAATTATTTGTCTTAATCGCGACGGAAGTAAGGGCGAGGATTGTGGCCACGTAAAATCGATTTAAGCCCCCCAGTGGAAACCTTCCACTGACCGTTCCAAGGCGGCTCTTCCGTGGCGATTTATTTATGTTGTTGTTTGTTACTTACTGTGTATATCACTTGTGTCTTTTAATTTTGGATGGCCATATGGCCATTTTGTGGGAAAGTAACTGTCCATATGGCCTTCCTTTGTTTAGGTTTCCATTATGGTCTGGTCGCTTAATGTTTGTATTTCTTTCCCTTTGGTGTCTTTTATGGATGGAGTAAGTTAATTGTATCAATTCCTGATCTTTGTTTTACTTCTACTTTTCATAAGAAATGACATTTTCATGAGTCGCGATAATGGTTTCCAGTGATTTTATACACAAGCCATTTTGTATCACACTGGTCATTTCATTAGTGAGTGAGTGTTTGAGTCTTACGTCCCACCAACAGCTAAGGTCATTTGGAGACGGGACCTCGGTTTAAAGACTCATCCGAAAGTCTCATTTCGTACTTATTTATTTATTTCCCATTTCTTATACCCACATACGAATTGACCAAAGCATGTAAATAGGATGGCTAGACAACAATCGTCAACAGGAGGGCAAGTCATGTAGATCCGGATGAGATGTCTCAGTATGAGCAATCTCATCAGGATCTTCACTGTTTGCATAGCTATCTGTATCAGACTACAGTGTTGAAAGGGTTGAGATACAACTGTGCTGCGATTTAATCAGACGTGACGCGAGAAACTTCAACCGTACAGTGGCAAGAAAAGCAATAATACTAACACGTTGTCGCTGTCCAAAATTATAGATTCTTAATAACTTACGCAACCTTAGCTGTGATAATTAATTAGTTCTAACTTTGCGCAAAAGTGACTTTTCCTTAAAATATGTAGTAGCGTATGGCATAAGATAGGTTGTAGACTGATCTGCGCATTTTTTTATTTAATAAAGGCAGTTCGATCGACTAGTTAAGATCGAACTATGGCTGCTGTTACCTTTATTGCACCTTACGCCCTTGTATAAAAACAAAATACAAATCAAACTACTGGTATTAGTATTCTGCTTGCTTCAGGGACAACTCGGAATCAGTCAACCATAATCAGACCGTCATTTCCTCGTGTGTCCAACCGTAGAAACTCGCCTAATAAATCAGGCGATCCCGGGCTTTTCCAGATTTTCGGGTGAGTCTTAAAGTTTAAACCAAGGTGCCGTCTTCATATGCCCTAGCTATTAGTGGGACGAAACACACACGCGCGCGGGCGCGCGCGCACCGTAGACACTAAACTGAAGTCCTTTACTCCAATCAAAGACAGTTCGATCTTTTTAGTGATCATAGTTCGGAGATCAAACTCGCTCTAGTTTCAGACGCATGGAATTACTTGAACTGAAATGCATCGTTATTTCAAAAACGAATCAAATGGGACGAACCGGCAAACGATTGCATGTTACATGTATATATCTCGAAAACTATAAAACTTAAGATGCACTGAAACTAAAAAATTACGAAAACTGCAGTTACGGTTTTCATCCATCAATTTAATGAATGCATAATTATGCAAAATTACACGTTGTGATATATGTCTTGCTTTACATAATTCTTTTGTAAACTTTCGATTTTTGTCTGTTTGCTGTTGTTTGATTTTGTAAAATATCTCAGTGGGCACACAGTGTGTAGCAACATTGTATCAATTAAAGGTCAGGACGTTGCATCGACGTTGACGCGTCGTGCTCAGGCGTTATATGCCCGCTGGGATATTTCTTTAGAAAATTCGAAACATCGAATTGCGCTTCATGATAACACCGGTGTATAGACATCTACAAACATTTAATAATTAAATTTGCAGAACTGCTTTTCCGAATTTTGAATCCTTTTTAAAATATAAAGAGTGGCATAATTTTCTCTCAGTATCTGTCACTTCAGTGCGTTTAGCGCTTTGATTTATTAAAAAATTATGTTTCACATTGTATTTATACCACACTTTTGTCCTACTACAAGTCCTAGCGGTCATCAGTATAGCGTACAGCGAAGATGCTGATCAGACTGCATAGTGCGCACATTGTTCTGAGTCGTCGCTGAGACCACATGGTCGAAGAACCCATTTCGCTAGACGCGGGCGATTGGTTGCGTTGGCGTCCACCCTGTGTCGTCTCCCAGAGAAATGTAGAAAAGAGATAGAAGAAACGGTAGAGGAGATGAAAAAAGGACAGAAGGGAAAAAGGAAAATGAATGGAAGTGCAGAAACTGAAAAATTAAAAACGTACGGACCCTTATAAAGGGTCTTTCCGCGTAAGAGCAACCGGCCTTGCCTAACTGTATGCCAATATTGGACGCCGGCAAGATACACGACGCCTCAACCGCTGAATTATAATAAAGGCACCGAGTGTTTGAGTTTTACGTTTCCCCAACAGCTAAGGTCATACGGAGACGGGAACTCGGTCAAAAGACTCATCCGAGTCTGGAGAAGCCCGGGGTCGATCCTGCGAACCCTGGTTTACAAGGCGAGTAGCATGACCACTACACCACGGAGGCTTCTCTATAAAGGCACCAGTGGTTCGTTTGCCATGACTGGGTGGAACTCGGGCTTGAGTCCCTATAATAGTTAGATACCATTACGACAACCAACCCGTGCGCTAAATCTTTTCTCCAGAACTATAAACCTAGGCTAATTTGAGATGTAAATCTTGGACATTTTTTTCTTATTTCCAGTCCAAATATTAAAAATGCTATGTTCACTGGGAAAACGTTACATCGCTCTAGCGTGTAACGTAAATAAAGCAAGGTCCATTTTTGATATCTAAATATCAAAACTCATGTTTCAACAGAATTATTATTATCATTATTAAAATGTTTGTTGTGTGTACTCATTGGAATCGCCTCGTTGAGCGATACTAATGTGTACTCACATACCTTTTATTTAGAACACAAAAAATATATATCTTAATTGGGCCCCGTCAAGCGATTTTGGTACTTATCGCCTATGCGTGCAGCGAAGGTTCAGGCGAGCCTGCGCATTCGCGCAGTCTTGCCAGAACCTTCGCTGCTCGCTCATACAAGCAGTGAATCAAGAACCTTCAGACAGAAAGCCATATCCCTGGCCCCTCTGAATGGCTGGGCATGCGCGGTTAAAATTTGTCATGACGGCATGCTCGTAGACACAAATTCGCTTGGCGGGGCTCAATTATTTCTATTATGCATCATGGTCAGGGGCTACGATTAACCCTCAGTAGCTCAAACTACCTTTGTCTAGAACAAAATTCCATGGATCCAAGTGTTCCCAGCAGGTACATGACGTAATTATGACGTCACATCAATGTTGGTGCAACGTCGTGACGTTTATACAAAGTCACATCCACGTCGATGCAACGTCATGACGTTGATTTGACGTTGCCCTAGTGACGTGTGCATGCTGGGAATTTGAATCATTGAAATTTGACTGTATATGCTTATATTTTGGAAGTTTTTGAGTCTTCATTTTTTATTTTTATTCATTTATAGACTATTAAATATTTTTAATACCTATTGGTTTAAAAAAAAAAATCAAAGCACTGAGTGCTGATAGGGCGATAGCTTGTGATCAATGGATAGGGTTGGGCAAATTTAGCGTCTGGTTGGTATTTCAAATCAGACTCATAAAGAATATAGTTTGAATAAAATCCAATGAACATAGCTTTTTGAAGCGTTTTCTGGGCCAGGAGTCCTGTTAGCGCAACAAAACTAATGTTGAAATTCTGTTGAAGCATGAGTTTTGATCTTTAGATATCAAAAATGGATCTTGCTTTATTTACGTTACACGCTACAGCGATGTAACGTTTGCCCAGTGAACATAGCATTTTTAAGTGTTGCAGAACAGACGTTATCGTTTTAACCACGTTTTGAACTAGCCGCCATGGCCTTTTAGTTTAACGGTCGTATCTGAAGAGGTGATATAGAGTTCAACGGTGGGGCGTTTGCGTCACAATTTGCCGTTTATTTCATTGCGATAACATTTGTCTGGTCCCTCGAAGATATTCAGACAGCTTCTTTGGAATCCTGCAAATATTATTCATGAAAAACTATGGATGATCCCTTTAATTGTTCAAATGGGGCTTCAATATATTGGAAGGTGGCTTATGAGGCCTACTTTGTCGAAACTAGCTGATATGGTCTAGAAAATTTGACCACTCGATGTTTTCTACAGTCATTCTTACCCTTCCGCTGATTCAAGAAGGGCAGTTATCAGTCTCTGACAAAAGAATATGCACTGTACTGGTTAATCGCTTTCGTATAAGCCTGCCCACTAAACGTGTTGATAGGTAAACTGAACGGCTCAAAAATGACCTATATAGTGTTGACTGGGCATTTTACTCCGATTTGACCTTCCAACTGCCCTTCGTGAATCAGCAAAAGGGAGATAATCACCGTGGAAAAGATTTCATGATCAATCTCCAAGAAACATGTTGCCGACCCCGGCTGGTATCGAACCCGCGTCCTGATCATAAGTCAGTCGCGCATCCGACTGAGCTACCGAGGCCGTTCACATGCCTAGGGGAACTAACACTTAACCATTAGGTCTCTGAAAATAAAATAATGACTTCCTCGTTACTGATATATAGACCCCATTAACCCATGTATGCCAAGCAGCTTTTTGTGGGGACATTTGCAAACATTGCAGACCAAGATCAGACGCCGTAACACCTGGCGTCTCATCTGTGTCTAAACTGTTTGCTGAAAGTACAGACATGTTTTGCAAAATGTACTGCTAACAATACAAACCTGGCTCCCCTACAATAGCTATTTGACATAGACCACTCCAAACTTCTTAACTGGGAGATATCGATTGTCTTATATGGGTTAATGACACAAAGAACTATAGTCTTTCAAAACGCATTGCGACGTGACTGCACTTTAATTTTGGACTAATCCGCGTTTTAGGTAAATCGCCTTCAGTTGGAATTTTATATTGGGCGATATAGTTTTACTGAGACTCGTACTGCATCATCGTACCAACCACTTGTTTACAAATTCTACATTATGCCATTATCAAAAAACTTATTTATAATTTTAAAATCCTGTGAAAAAAGAAATCCGAAACCTGCTTCTCCTAAAACATGGAATAGTCTTGTCACGCTTGAACGTTGAACGCTCAAAGGTCGTTGATAAACTATACATAATAGACCCACACTGCGTACTTTTAAGCCATTGTGCACTGAATGGAATCATCAACATTATCAGTATGAACCCGAGTCCATTTCAAAACGTTGTGGCTTCTGGAAAATGGCCGAACCTTTTGCAAACATGCAGTGTATGCCCTAATGAGACTCCGCGTTCTGCGGTATCTGATCTGGGCCTGCGCTGTTTTCCAGTTGTGGGATTTCCGGTACCAAATGAGCCGTGTAAAATGGGCTAACTGTACTGATCTATAAAAGGACGCTGAATGGGGTATTAGTCTACATTGTTTTCATTCACGTTTTTTTTTACACGGAGATTCCCTCACGGTAAACTTTATGCCGGGATAAATTTCTAAAACATTCAAGTTATAATATTTATTTCCATCGGCTGTTGCATTTAATGAGGAACTTTTGAAAATGTTTCGAATATTGCGCTATATTTTCTCACGTTGTCTCTTGGTGGTGATTAGGTCGTATGCATTAATGTGTGTGTGTGTGTGTGTGTGTGTGTGTGTGTGTGTGTGTGTGTGTGTGTGTGTGAATTCGGGTTTAACGTCGCTTTCAACAATTTTTCAGTCATATCACGACGGTGTCTGGTTGCGACAGGGAGCTCAATGCTCACGTTTATAGTGCTGCCTCACTGAAGTATCATGTCCCAGACACATTACATGATACCACACCCAGTCACATTATCCTGACACTGGATCGACCAGTCCTAGCTCTACCCCGTAAATCTGAGTGCCAAACGAGGAGCAGCTAGTACCATTTTTAACGACTTTGGTATGTCGCGGCCCGGGATCGAACCCGAGACCTCCCGTTCCCCGGAGCGGACACTCTACCAACTGAGCTATCGGGGCCGGTCGTATGCATTAATGCAAAAAGTAGTGCTAAAAACACTTTTCAATTCTCTAGAGCTATCACCCCCAAAAACCAGTTTGTGCTAGGGTTCACTATTGACAAAAATATAAGAAGGTAGATTTTGAAGCAAAAAAAAAAAAAAAATTAAAAAAATAAAAAAAGGTGAAAAAAGTAATAAAAAAATAATGTTTGACCCCGACGTGATTCGAACACGCAACCTTCTGATCTGGAGTCAGACGCGCTACCGTTGCGCCACGGAGTCGTATACATGGCTTGTGTTTAAGCCGCAATATACCATATAGTTATCGATTTGAGACCTGTCATGATGTAATGTTACGTGCTATCAATGTTACATATCGCTTTGGGGTAGAGGGTTGTCTATAGAATCTGGACTCGAATCATGTGTTGGGCTAGGTTAGCCTAACATTGTCGGATCAAGGTCCATACTGTTCGTGTGAATTACAGGAATTTGAGGGTTAACGAAATAATCCATCACGAAAACACGCCTATGTATTTTTGACCCCATTTGAACCCACTTTTATATAGTAAAACGGGGGTATACATGGGTAATTAAACCTCCTTTAGTAAAGATTGTGGGTACTCGTTAGAACTGCCTCGATGAGGCGGTTCTGACGTGTACCCATGATTTATATGTTGAGCAGAAATAAGAAAACTCGTTTTATTTACGGGACAAAAATTTACAATGTATTTGTACATGCAAAAGCGGGTTTTCGTAATACCAGGTTTTGTTTTATGTGTTAGTTTGAATTAAGGTTTAACGTCCCTGTCGACACTATTAAGGTCATTTTAGGTCAAAATATAGATTGACCAACAATCTATAATATAGAGCAGAATAAGATCAAAGCACTGAGAATACTGAGTGGGTGGATTGTCCCTGAGTGTAGCATGAACAGAGAATTGAACTGTTTGTTGAACCCTTAAATTCCAGTTTTTAAGCAAGCTGTGTAAACCTGATGAGACACCGCGATACATGGCGTCTGGTTAGGTATCCACTCTTTGCCAGTGCCCCAATGCACGAGCTCAGTCCAGATTTTTGCACTGTATTCTGACGTCACAGGGAGGCGACTATCGATGCTACCGCGGCAGATTGGGGTTTTGTCCGCGCTTACCCGCAACGTCATCGATAGTTTTGGACTGGTATCCCTTAGTTTATTTATAACTGATGCGCTTGCTATTATACCTTGAACTTTTGACCCATTTTGTACTGAAGGGAATCTTCCACTTTATATATAGCCTATTTAGGGATGTCGGGTTGTGTTTTCTTCAAAATGAATTTGGAAAATGGCTTTTTGCAAACAGTGTAGACCCTGACCAGTCGTCGTGTTTTACGGCGACTGACCTTGGCCTGCACTGTTTGCAAATTACCCGTTTTGTGGTTCCCGGTACAAAGTGGGTTAATCTGTGTTGAGCTATAAAATGACGCAAGGCGAATTAATCTACGATACTTTCATTCATAAGTTGTACACCGAGAATGTACGATTATTGATAAGTAAACAAGTAGACAGGTGCGTTCATGAAATACATTGACAGAAAATACAAATTATTCTCTTCAGCTTCATCAGCAGTTTCACTTGAAGATAGGAAGAACTTTTGAAACTGTTTTGAATAAGAAGCAATATTTTTTCACGGATGTGTCGGTGGTGATTAGGCCATCTGCATAAGCTAGTCAGGTTTTGGTCGAATGTTAAATCTGGATCGATTGTCGATTACAATCGACCCAAAAATAACGTTTGCCCTTGCAAACCCAAGTTTTACTATATAAAAGTGGGGTTCAGTTGGGTCAGTATTATATAGACGTGCTTCGTGATGAATGCAGTTTTCTGCTAATGAGAATAATCAGTCTATCTCATGGTAGCGAATTGTTAAATTGTGTTGTAGGCGTTTGAGATTATCCATATGCAAATGCTATTTGTTATGGCTCTTTAAATAGCAGCTTGCATAAGGAATTATACGCGAAAATGGTTTCAAGTGATTTCATACCCAAGCCATTTTGTATCACATTGGTCATATCGTACCTGTTTATTTATTTATTTATTTTTTCACATTTCGTACCCAGATACGAATTGGCCAAAGAATGTAAATAAGACGGATAGACAATAATCGTCAACAGGAGGACACGCCATGTAGACCCGGAAGAGATGTCTCAGTATGAGCCATCTTATCAGGATCTACACTGTTTGCATAGGTATCTGTATCAGACTACAGTGTTGAAAGGGTTGAGATATAACCGTAGAAACTCGCCTCATAAACCAGGCGATCCCGAGCTTTTCCAGACAATCGGATGAGTCTTTAAACCGAGGTCCCGTCTCCATATGGTCCTAGCTGTTAGTGGGACACACACACGCGCGCGCGAACCGTAGGCACTAAACTGAAGGCTTTTCCTCCAATAGAAGACAGTTCCGGATCTTTTAAGTGATCATAATACTGAGATCATACTCGCTCTAGTTTTAGACGAACGGAGATTCGTGTACTGAAATGCAACATTATTTCATAAACGAATCAAATGGGACGAACCGGCAGACCATTGCATGGTACATGTTTATATCTCGAAAACTATAAAACTTAAGCTGCACTGAAACTGAAAAATTACGCAAACTGCAGTTACGGCTTTCATCCAATATATTTGATAAATGCATAATTATGCAAAATTACACATTTTGATATATGTCTTACGTTTCATATTTCTTTTGCAGACTTTTTGTCTGTTTACAGTCGTTTGATTTTGTAAAATATCTCAGCGGGCACACAGCGTGCAGCAACAGCCGGTCAAAGTCAATTTAACGTCATGACTTTGCATCGACGTTGACGCGTCGTTGTTCAGGCGTTATGTGCCCGCTGGGATATTTCTTTAGAAAATTCGAAACATCGAATTGCAATTCATGATAACACCGGTGTATAGACATCTGCAAACATTTTATAATTAAATTTGCAGAACTGCTTTTCCAAATTTTGAATCCTTTTTTCAAAAGGCTTTATGTAAATATAAAGAGTGTTATGATTTTCTCACAGTATCTGTCATTTCAGCGCCTTTAGCGCTTTGATTTCCTAAAACGAGCATGTTGCACATTGTATTTTTACCACACTCCTGTCCTAATACTGTGTCAATGGTCATCAGTATAGCGTACAGCGAAGATGCTGATCAGACTGCATGCTGCGCACATTGATCCGAGTCGTCGCTGAGAGCACATAGTCGAAAAACCCATTTCGCTAGGCGCGGAAGTTTGGTTGCGTTAACGTCCACCCTGTGTCGTCTCCCAGAGAAATGTAGAAAAGAGATAGAAGAAACAGTAGAGGAGATGAAAAAGTTCAGGAGAGAGAAAAGGAAAATGAATGGAAGTGTAGAAACTGAAAAATTAAAAACGTACTCCTACCCTTCTTCCCTTTCCTCGTAAGGGCAACCGGCCTTGCCAAACTGTAAGCCAATATTGGACGTCTGCAAGATACACGACGCCTCTACCGCCGAATAATTATAAAGGCACCGAGTGTGAGTAAGCGTTTTAATTTTACGTTTCACCAACAACTATGGTCATACGGAGACGGGACCTCGGTTTAAAGACTCATCCGAAAGTCTGGAGGAGCCCGGGGTCGATCCTGCGGCCCCTGGTTTACAAGGCGAGTAGCATAACCACTACACCACGGAGGGCTTCTCTATAAAGGCACAGATGACTCGTTTACCATGACTGAGTAGAACTCGGGCTTGAGTCCCTATAATAGATAGATACCATTACGACAACCAACCCGTGCGCTAAAATGGCGTTTATCTTATCTCCAGAACTAATATATTTGAGACAAAAATCTTGGACACATTTTTCTTACTTCTGGTCCAAATATAGATTGTTGGTGCTCGTTAGAAACGCCTCACTGAGGCGGTTCTAACGACTACCAATAATCTATGTTTTAGTTAAATTAAGAAAAATAATGAATACCCTGCAAACCCCACTTTTCTATATATGAAGTGGGGTTGAGGGGATCTTCATTTCACGAGTTTCTAAACCTGATGCCATCACGACTTCTGTAAAATATAGATTGTGGGTACTCATTAGTACCGCATTGGGGCGGTTCTTCCGTGTACCACAACCAAATAAGAAATAAATATCACAATTTTTCATCTTAAAATTTTGCTTTTTTTCGGCGGTAAAATATACAATTTATTTGAATAGGCCTGTTTTCGTAATTTGTGTAGATCTTATTATTATGTATGTTGTGTGTACTCATTAGAACATTTTTTTATAGAACACAACAATATATATCTTGATTATTTCTATTATGAATCCTAGTCTGGTAGTATGACTAATCCTCAGTAGCTCAAACTACCCCTGTCCAGAACATATGATGGTTCCAACGTGTTTGAACCATTGGAATTTGACTTTGTTTTGGAAGTTTTTGGGTCTTCATCGAATGTCCTTCAAAGATAGACTATTAGGTATTTTTTAATACACACACACTGATACAGCGACATTGGTTTAATGAAAATACTACGTGCTAGGGTTCATTATTTACAATATTATAAGGAAAAAAAAGTATTTAAATAAATGTGACCCCGACGTGATTCGAACACGCAACCTTCTGATCTGGAGTCAGACGCGCTACCGTTGCGCCACGGAGTCATATACTTGTCAACGTATTTAAGTCGCAATATAACATACAGTATTCTATTGGAGACATGTCATTATGTAATGTTGCGTGTTATTAATGACGATTGCCCTCCAGAATAATCGAGCGTCAAATTTCGTCACAAAAACACGCATATGCCAATACATTGTAAACTCTATTGAATTTAAGAAGAAAAATGTTGATAATTTTCTAATATAGCTTGTGGGTACTTGTTAGTACCGCCTCACCGAGGCTGTTCTAACGAGTACCCACAATCTATATATTGGAGCATAATAATTTTTCTTTCTGCTATAGAACAGAAATAAGAACAATACAGTTTATCTCTGTATACCCCGTTTTACTATATAAAAGTGGGATTCATAAGGGTCAGAGTTATATAGCCATGGTTTCGTGATGCAAAATTTCCATCTGTGCGTGATAATTTCGGGTTCAGCTTTGACAGCAATATGTGTGCCCAAACGTTTCATCGCGATTACCAGCGATTTGTAAGAAATCCAGGTAAGGGCTATTTATAGAAAACAGCCGTACTACACGGTAATCGGAAAGAACGTATCAGGAAAAAAGTATCAGTTTTAAGTATCAGTTTTAGGTAGGAAAAAAAAGTATCAGTTTTATCCACATTTGCTTCTGATGTTACAATGATAAGATGATTAGGGTACTTTTGCATGTTTTGATTTTTTTTTTTTTTTTTTTCAGTTTAATATTCAATTTTGCAACCTATCTCTGTAACCCTTGCTTTATAAAAGGGATGAGAGGTCACTTCATCTCAATGTCTGGTAAAAGTCCCCCAGTTGGAAGCAATGTCTCCAAAATGACCTATATAGGGCAGAGGGGGACGTTAAATCTCCATATCGCTTTGAGGTCAGAGTGTGGTGTAAGAGGGTTGCCTATAGAATCTGGGCTGGAATCAGGTGTTGGGCTAGCCTAACAGTGTAGACTAAGATCAGACACCAAAGAACGCGGCCGACGAATTACTGTTGAATTTAAGGGTTTAACGAAATAATCCATCACGAAAACACGCCTATATAATTCTGACCCCACTTGATCCCACTTTTATAAAGTAAAACGTACGGATGTAAACGTACGTTGTTTTCTTAAAGTAAAGATTGTGGGTACTCGATGAGGCGGTTCTGACTTGAACGCATGATTTATATTTTGAGCAGAAATTAGAAAACTGTCATTTTTTTTTTTCATCTTAATTTTTTCGTTTTATTGGCAGCACAAAAAATTGCAATTTATTTGTAAAAGTATAGGCGGGTTTTCTTTATGCCAGGTCTTTGTTTTGTGTGTTAGTTTGAATTTAGGTTTAACGTTCCTGTCAACACTATTAAGGTTATTTTAGGTCAAAATATAGATTGTTGGTACACGTTAGAACCGCCTCTTCGAGGCGGTTCTAACGACTACCAACAATCTATAATTTAGAGCAGAAATAAGAAAAATAACGTTTATACATTTAAACCCCAGTTTACTGTATTAAAGTGGGGTTCAAGGGCGCCAGAATTATATTGGCGTGTTTTCGTGAGGAATGCGGTTTTCTACTTATGAGAATAATCAGTCTATCTTCAATGGTAGCGATTTTCAAATTGTGTTGACGGCGTTTGAGATTATCCCTGTGCAAATGTTATTTGTTGCTGCTCTGTAAATAGCAGCTTTCATAAGAAATGACATTTTCATATGAGTCGTAATTTCATACACAAGTCATTTTGTATCACACTGGTCATTTCGTACTTATTTATTTATTTATTTCCAATTTCGTACGCAGATACTAATTGACCAAAATATGTTAATAAGATGGGTAGACAAGAATCGTCAACAGGAGGGCAAACCATGTAGACCCGAATGAGATATCTCAGTATGAGCCATCTCATCAGGATCTATTCTGCTTGCATAGCTATCTGTATCAGACTACAGTGTTGAAACGGTTGAGATATCACTGTGTTACGATTTAATCAGACATGACGCGAGAAACTGCAACCGTACAGTTGCAAGCAAAGCAACAATACTGTCTAACCCGTTGTCACTGTCCAAAATTGTTGGTTCTTTATAATTTACGTAGCTGTGATAGTTAATTAGTTTCCAAACTTCGCGCAAAAGTGACTTTCCCTTAAAATATGCGTATGACATAAAATAAATGAGCGATTTTAATGAGTCCACACAATATAGACACATCCAAACACTACGTCATCACTCAATAATACTATTTGCCGGGACTTACCGGTGGTGGGCAAAAAACGTCTTTGGCCGTTTGTCACCATTGTTACTGCGATGTTATTTTCTGTAAACTTGTATTTTGTTTGGAATCGAAACGACAAAATTGACCTTTAAACTTTAAAAATAGACATGTCTTAGCTAGTAATTATTGGTTTCTAGAATATTTGAGGATGTTTTGATGATAATTACCTGTTAATCTTAGGCAGGTAACGAGGCGGGATGGTCTTAATTATTTGTAATAAAAATGCGCAAACCGAGTGACTAAAATGCGGAAGATGCCGGAATGAAGTCTAGAATATATTTATCTACTCATTTAAAGTGTAATTCGATCGATTTTCTGTAACAGACAACTAAACTATGCCAGTAATATAATCTATTTACAATGTATTTATATGGAACCAGCGGCTTTTTGCCAACCACGAAAGATCGTTATCAAAAGGAAATGTTGTTTTGCGCATGCGTAGTGAAACGTTAACAAGGTCACGTGTCAAAACATTGGATCCGTCTATACCTTTTGTTATAGAACACACACACCCATATAAGCACTATACTCGAACATTCCCCACGAATTAGGAATGGAGGCAGTAAAGTACTGGTTAGAAAAATATCCCGCGGAACGGAAAAGTCAAAGATTTTCGAATGATTTCATTATAGAAGGTATTCAATTCATTCTCGAGAACAATACATTCTCATTTGATAAAAACTTTTATAAACAAAACAAAGGTACAGCAATGGGCACGAAGTTCGCACCTGTTTATGCAACTCTTACCATAGGCTACCTTGAAGAAAAATTATATCAAGAGATCAACACGCTTTTCGGGAATGAGTTTGGAACCTATTTTATGACAAACTGGAAACGGTTTCTAGATGACTGCTTCGTTCCTTGGACAAAATCTAGCGAAGATTTAGCAACATTACACACTATCTTAAACAATTTACATAAAGATATCAGATTCACATTACAGTATAACAATAAGGAACAGTCTTTCCTAGATGTTTTGGTGAAAAATAACGAAGGGAAAATTGAAACTGATATTTTTTATAAAGAGGCAGATAGTAAACAGTACCTACTGTTTAATTCTTGCCACCCTAGGCATACTAAGATAAATATACCATTCAATTTAGCACGTCGGCTAAGAACGATAATATCAGAACAAACTTTACAGGTTCGCCTGCAGGAATTAAAATCTTTCCTCATTAAACAGAAATATCCTGAACCTGTAATAGATTGGGGGATAAAGAAAGCAATGGCGCTAGACAAGAATATCCTTAGAACCGTAAGGTTTAGGCAAGATGAGTGCATCCTCCCTTTCGTATCAACATTTAATCCAAAAGACCCGGAAATATTCCCGGTTATTATCAACAATGTACCGATTTTGGAGAAAGATGAAAAAATGAAAGGCATTATTTCAAAATACAAGTTTATAAAGAGTAAGAGACAGCCCTACAACCTTAAGCGTCTACTCACTAAAGCAAAATTTACTTCAAAGTTTGACCATAAGGTGAAAAAATGTAACAGACCGAACTGCGGCCTCTGCATTCATTTATTAGAAGGAAACTGTTTCACATTCAATTGTGGAACTAGATTCATAATCCATGAAGATATGTCATGCGATGTAAAAAAGGTAATTTACGTAATGAAATGCAGGGGCTGTGGAGAGGAATACATAGGTGAAACCGGAACTTTCCTGCGTAATCGTGTCACAGTACACAACCAACACATCCGTGACCCAAAAACAAGAATGCTAAAAGTAAGTGAGCATATTGACAATTGCGCTAACACATTAGAGCCGAAATATAATATTTTCCCTTTCTATAAGATGTACACAGACAGTGTAACATTGTTACGAGATGGAATAGGAAACCTCTCTGGTGCTTATGCACATCTAAATTATTTTAGTAGATATATGGTAGGGCGGTGCGAGTGAAATATTTTAGGTGAAATATGGTACGCAAACTATGCGGCTCCATGAACAAGTCATGCACATATCATACGATGTATGCATGAGTGGTTTATAGAGAGCTGTTTTTACAATACAGGGGCCCGCTAAAAGGCCGAGTCCTATAGAATTTGCCTAAAAATCGCCAACCGCCAAATTGTGCCATATATGATTTTTATTCCCGTCACGTGTTGTGTGGGTGTTCGTTTTGACAGGAGTCATGTCATTGATTATAGGGTCGTTTCATCAATTTTTCCTATGGGAAATGTACTATTTGAACGCAAATCCATTATCTACTCGATTTTTGCTATCTGGTTTTGTTGGTGGCCGGTATCTCCACCTCGCCACGAATTGAGCAAGGTAATGAGAAGGCATGATTTTCCGGTAGTATTCATAGATATATAAACCCTGAAAAAAGCGGACACTTTAGCAGCAGGTCAAGTTGTAAAGAGCGAACACAACATTGTGACGGGGAAATAGAAAGTATATTGAAAGGTATGTTAAATCTATGTTTAGTATTATTTTTGTATGAACATGCTTGTAGGTTTTGGAGGGGTTTACCTCTAGTATATCCCAACTTTCTGAAGCCTATTCTGAATTCACTGTTGTGGCCTGTAGTGATTAGGCTACTAGCTTTGCCAGCTAGACGTCGCAGAATTGATCCCAGGCTTCTCCAGTAGTAGAATGAGTCTTTCTAAGTGAGGTCCTGTCTCATGCTGACCCTAGATGTTGGTGAGACGTTAAGTTTGGACACCCGCTCATTCTGGATTCATTTAGGCTTTTAGACCCCTTTTGTAGAATGTAATTAATAAACGCCGGGTCACTTGTTTGATCTATGACTTGTGACTAGCTGTGGTTAGAAAACCGTGGTTCCGTCCCAATATGATATTAGGTGTAGAGGGGACGTAAACTTAAGACGGGTTTAACCACATCTTCATCATCAGGGCAAACTCTTACAAGAGCCTGTTGGGTTATCCGTGATGATGAACCGTAATGAATTTTATTTTACAAGCATGTTCACGTTGATTAGAAATAATTTTGTTTAAGAAGAATTACGAGTTAATTTTGTAATGATGCCGTTTTTGTCTGATAACTCAGTTTGTGCATGTATGTACATATAAAGAACGTGATGATGATAAGTGGGAGTATTTGGTTGCCACACGTCATAACGGCCTGAGCGGCGGGGATGACGTCAGCTGCGTCATCGGCGTCGCGAGGACTGTTGTGACGGGGTGCCTACCAAATAGAGAGAATTTACGGCAAACAGTGTTGGCCCATATGAGACACTAACAAATGTTGTAGATTATAGATGAAAATCTTCTGTTGTAGTTTCTATCTGTTATTAATGTATTGAATTTGTGAATAGCTATATTTGTGAGCCGTGTCGCGGAGAAGCATATGAAATAGAGGTTGTTATGTTTCCTGTAATTGGCAGCTGACCAGGTAGCGCAAAGGCGTGGTCTGTTCAATTGCCTCTTACTTGTGATAATGTAGTGCGCACAAATTTGATGAGTATTATGCTCAGTAGTAGTGAGCATTAATTGATTTCTGTAGTGCTCAGTAAGGAAACATGAACTTTGAGTATTATTGTGTCAAGCGCTGGGTGCTGATAATTTGATGCACAGTCAAGTTGAGTTCTGCTGTACGGTTATTTGTCGCATGCACTAATCAGCCTGTATGTCTGGTCGGCGCATGCGCAATAACGGTATATGCATGAACATATTCTTACTTCTCCGGGAGGGGGATCATGATATAGCATGTATGTTTTGTGACTCGTTTCTAGTCCCGTTATCGTAATTTGCAGGCATAACAATGTGTGACCTGCTGCTCCCTGCTTCATAGCAGCAGGTACTGGTACGACGCTAGGCGTTAGGGTCCAGCAAGGGCGGACAGACCGCCGTAATCAGCGCCTACCAGGATAGAAGCAGATTCTTCTAAATCATTGTTCGTTGTAAACAAATGTGATCATGGAAGAGGTCAACTTACCTTATTTGGACGATCACTAAACGTCTGATCAGCAAACGTGATCGCTAATCCTAGGATTATCAAATATGTTGATAGACTAGTTTTACTAGTTCGCGAGAGGAAGTGTCACGCGAGTGGGGGATTCACCCTAAGTTATAAACTGGCCAGTCGCGTCTTGTGTTGATTCTTTTTTTTTTTGTTTTTCTTGTTTTTGTTGTTTGCTTCTGTAGGTATTCACGTCACCCGTTCCGAGCACAGAACAGTGTTTTGCCTTCGGAGCGGACGTCGTGAGTTGGCTACAGAAGCAACAATTTGTGATGTTTTGTGTTAGTAAGTGTTGTATGTAGATACTGTAAATAATTCATGTCATTCATTTAACATCTTTCTTGTGCCTTACCCCACAGCTGCCCGTACACCTGTCAGAGATCACGCTCGGTTGTCTTGTCAGCATGGGGGTTTGCGGAACGCCGTAAACCCACATGTAACATTTGGTGTCAGTGAAGTAAGGATTTGATCTCTGGCTGGTGTTCCCGGCTGTGGAACAGCACATTGATACTCTGAATCATCAACTTTAGAAAAAAAAAAAAATAATGCATTGACAGCCACATTTAGAAATTAACTTTAATCTTCCTTCCTGCGTTGATGAAGTGCGAAACCCATGTATTCAACTGAATGGATACTGTCAAGTCGATAATTTCTGAGCAGGAAGGCAAGGCAAACCCCACTTTTTCTTGGTAACGAAAAATTTAAGTAGACCCCACTTAATTGTGTTACCTGACATTCTACTAAGTTAAACTGGAGTTACTAATTGATCTTACCAACACATGGTTCTGACGTAGTGACGTTAACAATTTACTGACGTTGACATAACGGTAGCGTTAATATTTACGCTGTGGCTTGAGGTTGGGTATGACGTAATAGAAACATTAATGGTGACTTGTTATGATCGGAGTTTTGTAATGTGATGAAACTTCGGATTGTAGCATTTTACTGTTAACGTCGTCACTTTATGACGTCATATTAGACTACCAGTACGCAACGTCATACTTTGCTGAAAGCATTTGACATTTCAAATCGCGTGTGCTTTAATAACTAACGTTTTAGTTAGATTAACGCGTATAACACATATCTTAACGTTTTAGTTAAGCCCATTCAATCATCACTGATCATAACTGATCAGTTTATAGTGGTTTTGATAGTAACGTGAGATTTACGTTATCAATAATGGAGCGTTTAATGCAAATGGGAAAGGACTTAGGTTATGAGGGGAAGGAGTTACAAGGTTTTGTTAAGGAGCAGCAAGATATTGAGCGGGCAGAAAGGCAAGAGCAAAGGGATTTAGAAAGGTTAAGGTCTGAAGAAAAAGAAAAGGAAAGGGTACATGAACTAGCTAAGTTAGAGGAAAATGAAAAGGAAAGGGCTGAAAAAGAAAAGGAAAGGGCACATGAACTAGCTATGTTGAATGTTAATAAGGAACTTGAAATGGCACGCATCAAGACTGAAAGGGAGGCAAAAGAGATTAGTGAGGCCCATTTAGAAAAAATAAAACATGGGTTTGAGCTACAGCACCAAGAATTAAGGAATCAGTTAGAAATGCAGAGAGCGAAGCTCGAGCTAGAATTTGAAAAGCAAAAAGCTGAGAAGGTGGCGCATGCCCGGGATCCTAAGTTACCTTATTTTGAAGAGGGTAAAGATAAAATGGATAGTTATTTATCTAGGTTTGAGAAATATGCTACAGCTAATAAATGGGATAAGAGTGTTTGGGCCGCGTATTTAAGTGCATTGCTCAAAGGGCGCGCACTTGATGTATATGACCGGTTGTCAAATGAGGATGCGGCGGATTATGAAAAGTTAAAGGACGCTTTATTAAAGAATTTTGACATGACAGAGCGCGGATTTAGGAAACAGTTTCGTTATAGTAGGCCCGAGAAATCAGAAACGTTCATACAGTTCAGTAGTAGACTGAGAAGTTATTTAGAAAAATGGCTTAATATGGCAAAGATAGAAAAATCTTTTCCGGCTGTCTGTGATTTCATGGCAAGGGATCAGTTCCTGGAGTCATGTAATAGAGAACTGTATGTACATCTGAAGCCAAAACAGTTTGGTAATTTAGATGAAATGGCTAGGGAGGCAGATTTGTTTGCAGAAGCGCGCGGGGGCGTATATAGTTGCATTAATAAGGGGCAACGCGATAATAGAGGCGCAGCGCAGGGTAAACAGGACAAAGTTGACTCGAACAAACCGAGTGGTAGACCGGATATCAAGTGTAGCATATGCGGTAAGGGGCATTTAACAATTAAATGTTTTAAGAACCCCGACAGGAAACAATTGTATAGCGCAGAGGTAGGAGCAACTGGAGTGGGGGATAGCGGTGTTAAAGAAAATTTTAACACGCGCGTAGAGGCTCAAGGTTCTCAGGTTAAGAATGAGAATACGCAGAATGTAGGTCGTGGTTATACACGTGGTCGTGGTAATTTTAGAGAGTCTTTTCGCGGACGCGGTAAAAATAATAGCACACCACGTGGCGCAGCACACCAAGTTAGTTTTTGTCAAACGGAAGTAACTAGGAAAGGTGATGAGATTGGAAGTATTTTTGAAAATAAGGTTGGTGATCCTTTGATTTCGGATAGGGAGGAGTGTAGTAAGGAAACTAGGGAAGGTGTCTGTTACTTCTTAAAGGCAAGGTTACCGACGGCACAAGGTTTGGTTAATAATAAAAAGGTGGTTGTATTAAGAGATACTGGGTGTACAGGCTGTGTCGTTCGGAGAAGTTTGGTTTCGGATAGTCAGTTAATAGGAAAGGAATCAAATGTTACGTTGATTGATGAATCCACACAAAGGTATCCTTTGGCAATGATTGACATTGATTGTCCTTTTTTCACTGGGAAAACTGAAGCTTTGTGTATGGATGATACGTTGTACGATTTGGTTATCGGTAACATTGATGGATCAAAACTTCCTGATATGTCTCATTTCTCAGCTGCGGCTGTAACTAGGTCTCAAACTAGGCAGGATGAGAAGCCTTACAGAAAACTTAAGGTTCCCGATCAGATCATTAACGATGACAAGGAGGCTTTCAAGCAAGCTCAGGTTGATGATCCAACTTTGGAAAACATCAGGAAAAGGGTTGTATCTGGGAACAAGACTGTGAGTCGTGGTTTAAACCGAGGTGAAACTAGGTTTATTGAGAAAAAAGGTTTGGCATATAGGGAGTTCACCAAGGGTAACAAAGTCTCTTTCCAACTTGTGGTCCCTCAAAGTTTCCGAGGAAAGGTGTTGAAACTGGCTCATGAAACGCTTATGTCTGGACATATGGGTATTAGGAAGACATTGGATAGAGTTGTAACTGAGTTTTACTGGCCCGGTATTTGCGGTGATGTCGCTAGATTTTGTAAATCTTGTGATATTTGTCAGAGAACTATTCAGAAAGGTCGGGTCACTAAAGTACCTCTAGGAAAAATGCCATTGATTGATACGCCATTTAAGAGGGTGGCGGTGGACATAGTTGGTCCAATTGAGCCTCGATCTGATAGGAAATCTCGGTATATTTTAACCATGATAGATTATGCGACAAGGTATCCAGAGGCGATAGCTTTACCGAGTATTGAGACGGAACGTGTCGCGGAAGCGCTTATTGAAATGTTTAGTAGGGTTGGCATTCCTGATGAAATGTTGACTGATTGTGGATCACAGTTTACTGCTGAGGTAATGAAGGAAGTCAGCAGACTTCTTTCTCTTCAACAGTTAACGTGTAGTCCGAGACACCCAATTTGCAACGGACTGATAGAGCGTTTCCACGCTACGTTAAAGCAGATGTTACGTCGCATGTGTGCTGAACGTCCAAAAGATTGGGATAAATATCTTCCAGCTTTATTATTTGCGGTAAGGGAAGTCCCACAAGAGTCTTTAGGATACTCCCCTTTTGAGTTGTTATATGGACGTAACGTCAGAGGTCCAATGGCAATATTAAGAGAATTATGGGCTGAGGAGGTACGCGATGAGCAAGTTCTTTCGACGTATCAATACGTTATTGAGCTTAGGGAACGGTTAGAGCAGACATGCAAATTAGCGCGTGATAATTTAAAGAAGGTTCAGATTAAGCAGAAAGCTTATTATGATAAAGGCGCGAGGTCGCGTAAATTTGACGTCGGCGACAAAGTACTGTTGTTACTACCGACAGACAGTAATAAATTATTGCTTCAATGGAAAGGTCCTTATGAAGTGGTTGAGGTAGTGAACAGAATGGATTATAAGATTGACGTCAATGGAAATGTTAACACATATCACGCTAACATACTGAAGCAATATGTTGAGCGTCAGACTGTGACGTCTCATTGTCTGATCTCTAAACAAATTATGTCGACAGACAGTCATGACAGAAATGACGTCGACGAGTCTTCATTTGAAGACAGCAGTTTTGAAACTGCAGAGCAACCGGAAAGTGACGGCGACGTTAGCGTCCCACACACACTAACGTCAGAGGAGAGTGAGGAGACAGAAGGGCTGAGAGAACAGCGCCTTGCAGGACTGACATGTCAGACAGACCAAATTATATGTACCACATTTATGTCAGAACCTGTGAAATCAATCAAATCTGTTAAGCCAGAAAGGCCACCTCCAGTAAGATTAAAACGATATCCGTTTTCTAACAAACAACAGAGTGTCAGGGGAACAGGAAAATTCTGGGGCAAACCACCATAGCTTAATAGCAATTTTACTAGCGAAAATTTGGGGGCAGACTACCTTAGTAGGTAATTCTTCGCACGGTTGTTGTGTAAATAGCTGTCTTGTTTAGATAGGTTCATCCTATTCCATCTCTATACACAAAGAAAAAACATTTCTGATTGTTTTTTCTCCAAAAGGGGAAACCTTTGTTACGAGATGGAATAGGAAACCTCTCTGGTGCTTATGCACATCTAAATTATTTTAGTAGATATATGGTAGGGCGGTGCGAGTGAAATATTTTAGGTGAAATATGGTACGCAAACTATGCGGCTCCATGAACAAGTCATGCACATATCATACGATGTATGCATGAGTGGTTTATAGAGAGCTGTTTTTACAATACAGGGGCCCGCTAAAAGGCCGAGTCCTATAGAATTTGCCTAAAAATCGCCAACCGCCAAATTGTGCCATATATGATTTTTATTCCCGTCACGTGTTGTGTGGGTGTTCGTTTTGACAGGAGTCATGTCATTGATTATAGGGTCGTTTCATCAATTTTTCCTATGGGAAATGTACTATTTGAACGCAAATCCATTATCTACTCGATTTTTGCTATCTGGTTTTGTTTGTGGCCGGTATCTCCACCTCGCCACGAATTGAGCAAGGTAATGAGAAGGCATGATTTTCCGGTAGTATTCATAGATATATAAACCCTGAAAAAAGCGGACACTTTAGCAGCAGGTCAAGTTGTAAAGAGCGAACACAACATTGTGACGGGGAAATAGAAAGTATATTGAAAGGTATGTTAAATCTATGTTTAGTATTATTTTTGTATGAACATGCTTGTAGGTTTTGGAGGGGTTTACCTCTAGTATATCCCAACTTTCTGAAGCCTATTCTGAATTCACTGTTGTGGCCTGTAGTGATTAGGCTACTAGCTTTGCCAGCTAGACGTCGCAGAATTGATCCCAGGCTTCTCCAGTAGTAGAATGAGTCTTTCTAAGTGAGGTCCTGTCTCATGCTGACCCTAGATGTTGGTGAGACGTTAAGTTTGGACACCCGCTCATTCTGGATTCATTTAGGCTTTTAGACCCCTTTTGTAGAATGTAATTAATAAACGCCGGGTCACTTGTTTGATCTATGACTTGTGACTAGCTGTGGTTAGAAAACCGTGGTTCCGTCCCAATATGATATTAGGTGTAGAGGGGACGTAAACTTAAGACGGGTTTAACCACATCTTCATCATCAGGGCAAACTCTTACAAGAGCCTGTTGGGTTATCCGTGATGATGAACCGTAATGAATTTTATTTTACAAGCATGTTCACGTTGATTAGAAATAATTTTGTTTAAGAAGAATTACGAGTTAATTTTGTAATGATGCCGTTTTTGTCTGATAACTCAGTTTGTGCATGTATGTACATATAAAGAACGTGATGATGATAAGTGGGAGTATTTGGTCGCCACACGTCATAACGGCCTGAGCGGCGGGGATGACGTCAGCTGCGTCATCGGCGTCGCGAGGACTGTTGTGACGGGGTGCCTACCAAATAGAGAGAATTTACGGCAAACAGTGTTGGCCCATATGAGACACTAACAAATGTTGTAGATTATAGATGAAAATCTTCTGTTGTAGTTTCTATCTGTTATTACTGTATTGAATTTGTGAATAGCTATATTTGTGAGCCGTGTCGCGGAGAAGCATATGAAATAGAGGTTGTTATGTTTCCTGTAATTGGCAGCTGACCAGGTAGCGCAAAGGCGTGGTCTGTTCAATTGCCTCTTACTTGTGATAATGTAGTGCGCACAAATTTGATGAGTATTATGCTCAGTAGTAGTGAGCATTAATTGATTTCTGTAGTGCTCAGTAAGGAAACATGAACTTTGAGTATTATTGTGTCAAGCGCTGGGTGCTGATAATTTGATGCACAGTCAAGTTGAGTTCTGCTGTACGGTTATTTGTCGCATGCACTAATCAGCCTGTATGTCTGGTCGGCGCATGCGCAATAACGGTATATGCATGAACATATTCTTACTTCTCCGGGAGGGGGATCATGATATAGCATGTATGTTTTGTGACTCGTTTCTAGTCCCGTTATCGTAATTTGCAGGCATAACAATGTGTGACCTGCTGCTCCCTGCTTCATAGCAGCAGGTACTGGTACGACGCTAGGCGTTAGGGTCCAGCAAGGGCGGACAGACCGCCGTAATCAGCGCCTACCAGGATAGAAGCAGATTCTTCTAAATCATTGTTCGTTGTAAACAAATGTGATCATGGAAGAGGTCAACTTACCTTATTTGGACGATCACTAAACGTCTGATCAGCAAACGTGATCGCTAATCCTAGGATTATCAAATATGTTGATAGACTAGTTTTACTAGTTCGCGAGAGGAAGTGTCACGCGAGTGGGGGATTCACCCTAAGTTATAAACTGGCCAGTCGCGTCTTGTGTTGATTCTTTTTTTTTTGTTTTTCTTGTTTTTGTTGTTTGCTTCTGTAGGTATTCACGTCACCCGTTCCGAGCACAGAACAGTGTTTTGCCTTCGGAGCGGACGTCGTGAGTTGGCTACAGAAGCAACAATTTGTGATGTTTTGTGTTAGTAAGTGTTGTATGTAGATACTGTAAATAATTCATGTCATTCATTTAACATCTTTCTTGTGCCTTACCCCACAGCTGCCCGTACACCTGTCAGAGATCACGCTCGGTTGTCTTGTCAGCATGGGGGTTTGCGGAACGCCGTAAACCCACATGTAACAAACATTACGACGGTCAAAAGAAAAACTCTTTATAAACACATTGCTGCCAAAACTAAACAGGGCTATTTAATGGGATGCGTGCCATCAAAGTATTCGTACACCGGAAACGTTATTTATTTGAAACGGAAACGTTAATTATGACGTTACGTTTAGTTGCTTAGTAATTTAAAATGTCTTCTTGATAATCTGTTGTAAATGCAGTGAAACCGCGGTAGAAGTTTACTGAAAATATAGTGTTATTTGGCAAACTCGGACTTATTGATTTTTCTTTATATATATATATATATATATATATATATATATATATATATATATATATATATATATATATATATATATATATATTATGCATTCTGGTCTGGCACCATGATTAACCATCAGTAGCTCAAATTACTCCTGTCTAGAACACGTCTTCATTGTTCCAAAGTATTAACAGCATGCACATGACGTAATGATGACGTCACATAAGCGTTGGTGCAAAGTCGTGACGTTTATGCAACGTAACATCAACGTCGGTGCAACGCCATGACGTTGCACCGACGTTGATTTGACGTTGCCCTAGCGACATGTGCCTGCTGGGTTTGAACCATTGAAATTTGTATATGCTTACATTTTGGAAGTTTTTGAGTCTTCATTTGATGTTCTTCAAAGATAGACTATTAAGAGTATTTTTGATACATACACACTGATACAGCGATATTGGTTTAATGAAAACACTACGTGTTAGGGTTCATTATTGAGACTATTATACAAAAAAGTAGATTTTGAATAATAAAAAAAAATATTAAAAAAAAGTGTAACAGAAAGTATTAAAAATACATGTGACCCCGACGTGATTCGAACACGCAACCTTCTGATCTGGAGTCAGACGCGCTACCGTTGCGCCACGGAGTCATATTCATGAGGCTATGTTTAAGTCGCAATATAATATTCAATAATTCATTTTATACATGTCATTATGTCACGTTAGGAGCAATGTTTCCCCCCAGGGAGGCGATTGTCCTCCAGATAATCGCGGTTCAAATTTCATTACAAAAACACACCTATGCCAACACAATGTAAATTCTACCTCCGAATAAACGAAAATTTAAAGAAGAAAAAGGCTTATGATATTTTTCTTATTTCTGCTCTAAAATATAGCAGAAATAAAAAACAAACAAACAAGGTTTACCCCTGTATACCCCCGTTTTAATATACAAACGTGGGATTCAAATGGGTCAGAGTTAAATAGTCATCTTTTCGTGATGCAAATTTTCCATCTTTGCATGACAATTTCGGGTCACAAATCATTGAATCACCGTGTGTTGGTTCAGCTTTGACAGCAATATAAATTTCTGTTTGTATAAGAAACAACTATAAACATTTTGTTTCGTTTTATAAATTCCAACAAGAATGAGAAATGCGTTCACACAGCACCGGACAGATGCTGCAAATAGTGACATCTGATCAGGACCTCCACTGTTTGATAAAGTTTGTAGCGTAATAGGGAGGCGGCCTAGCGTTCAGAATTTTGGGATTAGAACCTACGACTTTTGGATAACTAGGTCTTTGGAGTTTTCTAACCAAAACCGCCACACCGTATTACCGATGTGGCTTGCTCATATCAGAATAATATACAGCAAAGATTTTACAAATAAAGCGAGGGGAAAGTTGGTAACCCTACATAAGGGTTTCTGATGGATCGGTCCGTATGGCGTAGTGTCCAGTAAACAGTCATCATTCTGTACAAAGTGTTGTCCGAGGATAAGTAGACAGTGACGTCAAAGATAATACCACCACAGGTAGGTTTGTCAGGTTGCACCGTTATCATTATCGCATCCATCATTGGTTGGCAAGACATAATATCATTATTGGTTATAATTATCATTACCGAAGCGTCACAGTGGGCAATGTCAAACAACAGAATCATTCCCTGACGTCACTTTCAACTTGTCGGGATAAGTAGACAGTGACGTAAAAGATAATACCACCACTATTATTATTACACCCACCATGAGTATACCATTATAATTATCATTACCGAAAAGTCGTTACCTTTTGACAACAGTGGATAATGTTCAACAACAAAAACATTCACTGACGTCACTTTCAACTTATCCGCTGACATCTGATAAATTTCCGTAAGCACCAACATTGTACCAGCGTATGTATTTTAGCTCACCTGCGTCCATCCGTGCGTGCGTTTGTTTGGTTTTAAGTTTAACGTCCCCGTCAACACAGTATAGATCATTTTGGAGACGTTGCTTCCAATTTTGTGGGACTTTTACTCGACATTGAGATGAAATGACATCTCAAGCCCTGTCGCCCAATGAAACCAATAGGGTTTATAATCATGGACGGTCCGCCTCACGCCGCGGTTCCTGGACAGGTTTACCAGTACTAGTGTGCGTGCGTACGTGCGTGCGTCCGTAAACAATTCTTCAAACGACATCTCATCCTAAACCACTGATCGGATTTTGACGAAACTTCACAGGAATGATCCTTAGGTGGCCCCCTTTCAAAATTGTTCAAATGGTTCCAGTCTGTTGCACATTTAGGTTTAGGAGCTAAAAATAGATTTTTTTAAAATGAAATCTCCTTCTCTGAAACCGCAATGTCCAGGTCTTCGATATTTGGTATGAAGCTTCATCTAGTGGACCTCTATCAAGATTCTTCAAATTATAGCCCTGGGGCCAAAAATGCCCCCGCGCCGGGGAAGGGGGCACCAGTTTTACATAGACTTATATAGGGAAACCCTTTAAAATCTCCTTCTCTGAATCCAGAAGGCTCAGGTGTTTAATAATTGGCATGAAGCTTCATCTAGTTGACCTCTATCAAGATTGTTCAAATTATGTCCCTTGGGCCAAAAATGCCCCGCCCCGGGGCCCTTTGGTGTTACATAGGCTTATGTAGGGAAAATCAAAAGATAACAGACTTATGTAGGGAAAATCTTTGAAATTCTTCTCGTCTGAAACCAGAAGGCCAAGGTCTTTGATATTTGGTATGAAGTGTCATGTAGTAGACCTCTACCAAAATTGTTCAAATTAGAGCCATGGGGCCAAAAACGGACCCACCCCTGAGCCCACTTGTTTTACATAGACTTATATTGGGAAAACCTTTGACAATCTTTTTGTCTGATATCTGAAGGCCAAGGTCTTTGATATTTGGCATGAAGTTTTGTTTTCAAATTATAGTTTTGGGGCCAAAAATGGCCAAGCCCTGGGACCCGCAGGTTTTATATAGCCTTGTGAAAGGAAAACCTTTAAAAATCTTCTTGTCTGAAACAAGATGGCTCCCTTCTTTGATATTTGGTATGAAGCTTCACCTTTTAGACCACTACCAAGATTATGTAAATTATAGCCATTGGGTCAATAATGGCTGTCCCCGGGGCCCACTTGTTACCCTATGGATCAGGTGAGCGACCCAGGGCCATCATGGCCCTCTTGTTAGATAAGTGCTTCAGAAGCAGTTTCAGTCAGTACAAGTGTTTAAAGAATCGTTTGCCTGACAGGCTCGTTAGTTAACCGAATGTTTAATGTTCTAGAAAGCATAATATCTAACAAAGTGAAAATTTTCCTAGGGAACCCGGGAAGGGACATTATTTTTTTAATATGTTGTGCGAACAAGATATTATCTTGTGCGCACAACTTTTAAAAAATGTATGTCCCTTCCCGGGTTCCGTAATTTCCTGGTAAAAATGAACTGTTTTTGCTTTTGCACAATTTGTGCTGCCCCAGAGAGCGTATTGTGTATGCTTATCACGAAAACACGCCTTTACAATTCTGACCCCCTTGAATGCCACTTTTATATAGTAAATAAAAGTGAAGGCAATGATCAGGAATCGATACAATTAACCCACAGCTCCCATCAGAGACACCAAAGGGAAATAAAGACAAACATGAAACAACAGATCCTAATGGAAACATCAACACTGGAAAGCCAAAAGGACAGTTACTTTCCCACAAAATGGACAACTGTCTATCCAAATCAAAATAATACAAGCGATACAAACACTCAAAGACAAACCATAGCAAAAATAAACAACGACAGAAGAACCGCATTGGAACGGTCAGTGCAACGAATTCCACTGGGTGAAGGGGGGGGGGGGAGTGGGCTTAAATCGATTTTACGTGGCCACAATCCTCGCCCTTACTTCCGTCGCGATTTAGACAAATAATTTGTTCAGTCCGCATGAAGGCCTCCCAACTCATCAGTGCAGCATCCCCGTGAACTCAAAAAATCAAACAAACACATAGATGAAACAACGGTGAGGACTCGACAGCAACAAACCGCTGAATTGCTGGAGCAAAAGAAAACCGACAGTTAGACTCCGAACGGCCCGACCAGAGACGGAGCATCTGGGGTTTACGGGGTAAAGATTTTTTTTCTTCTAATTTCTGCTCCAAAATACAGATTGTGGGAACTCGTTAGACTCGTCTCAATGAGGCGGTTCTAACGTGTACCCACAATCTATATTTTGAGTGAAAATATGAAAAATTTCACAATTGTTCATCTTATAATTTCGGCGATAAAATAATATGTTTATGTATATACGTGTTTTCCTAATGTACCTACGCAATATGGTACCGGAGCCGGTGCGTGTCAAATAGAAGTGGAGACAATGATCAGGAATCGATACAATCAACCCACAGCCCCCCACCAGAGACACCAAAGGGAAAGAAACACAAACACGAAACAACGCAACGGAAACACCAACAGCGGAAAGCCAAAAGGACAGCCACCCTTCCACAAAACGGCCAACAGGCCATCCAAAATAAAATAATATAAGCGACACAAAAACAAACCATAACAAAAATAAACCGCGACAGAAGAACCGCCTTGGAACGGCCAGCGGAAACGAATTACACCGGGGTGGGTGGGGGGGGGGCTTAAATCGATTTTACTTGGCCACAATCCTCGCCCTCACTCCCGCCGCGACTTAGACAAAACAATTTGCTCAGTCCGCACGAAGCCCCCCCCCCCCTCCCCCCCCAACTCACCAGTGCAACATCGCCGCGAACACAAATAACGCAGAGATGTAACAACGGCGAGTAATTGACAGCAAGAAACCACTGAAATGCTGGAGCAAAAGACCCCGATGGGCCCGACCAGAGACAGAGCATCAGACACCAACCAACATTACCTTGAATTAGATCTCTCTGATTCTCAATAAGCCCCCATGCCCGAACCGCCACAGAACCCGAGGCCCGACCCACCGGCGTGCAACCAAAGAGGGAAGCAAAGCCGCCATCCTATAATAAGACCGGTGCGGCCAGCTGGGACTCTAATTAACGTGCGCACACGTCTACTGTGACAACAACTTTTGCTTATGTCTCTTTGCATACATATTAGCCTACATTAGGAACATGCGATCAGCGAAGGCTCTGATTAGACTGCACGAATGCGCAGGCTGATCTGAGTCTCGCTGGTCGGTCAAGCTTTCATGCGCTGGCTCACCTGGTAGCATATTGTGTTCCTTGTCTCAACAACATACTACCCGGATAGCACATTATGTAGTTTAAGTACATAATTTTTTATGTCTTTTCACTTGCCGGCCGACGGTACGCTCATATTCCTGTCGACAAAAATCAATGTATGGCTGTTTGTTTGTATTGAGGTTTTGCGGCCATAAATCATTTCGTTTTGAGACGGTTCGGGTGTGGAACAATCTTTCGAATGAGATTTCCACTGCAGAGGGCTAGTCTGAGTTCAATCTGATCCTCACTTGGTTTGCATGCATATTTTTGCTTTAGTTGTTTTATTTTTAGTCTTATATGTCCCTCATTTCACTTCAGTCTTTATTTTATTTATATGTTTATTTTTTTTTGTACTTTTTGTTTGTTTTTTAGTGCATAATCTTATGCCATTTGAGTTACAATAGGCTTTTAGAGGTAGGTAGGTTTAAAATGCTATTACTCTTAGCCTACCATCTCGTGAACAAGTCCGTGAAATGAACAGTGGATGGATGGATGGATGATTTATTTAAAGACGCTCAACCCTAACAGGGCATATAGCGTCTAAAACAGTTATATATTATACATAAAATTGTGCAAGATTAAACAATTAAAATTTTAATAATTACAGTTTGTTAAAAAGACCGATTTCTTTAAGAAAATTGATTAATTGGTAAAAAGGAATATTATTAAAAAGATCTTTCATTGTAGTTATGTTAAAATATTTTGAACGTATATGATTAAATTCAATACATGAGATGAGAAAGTGTTTAACAGTGAACGGTTCGTTACAAGATATACAGAAAGGTGCTTGTTCGTTATTTAAAATGTAGGAATGAGTGAGTCGTGTGTGTCCAATACGGCATCTCGTAATTTTTGTCTGATCTTTTCGGCTATAGTTCAAAAATAAGCATTAACTGTAAAAATTAGGTTGAATTTTATTTAATTTATTATTAGTTTCATTGTCCCAAATAGATTGACATTTTTTCTTTATATATATATATATTGATGTTTGATTTGAAATCAGAGAAAGGAATTTTTAAATTTGTAACAGTTAACGATAATGCCGACTTGGCTTCCAAGTCAGCCAATTCATTTCCACGAATATTAACATGACTTGGAAGCCAGCAGAATATAATCTCCTTGCAGACAGAAAGGTAGTGATATTTTCGTAAAATTTGTTGAATCAAGGGGTTCCTGTGCTGCTGGTCTTTCAGAGCTTTTAATACAGAAAGGAATCGGAATAAATGATAAATTGTTTTTCGGATTGATCTCGTATATGATAGAGTGCTATATCAATTGCTTTCGCTTCAGCGGTAAAAATAGAGCTATTATCGGGTAATCTAATGCTGTCGGTGAAATTCGGACTAATGACAGAACAAGCAACTTTCTCATCTTGTTGTGAACCGTCAGTGTAAATGGATATATGATGTTTAAAATTAGATTTGATTTCTAAAAATTCGTTCTTAAAAATATGCGATTCCACTTCATATTTCTTATTTTTATGTAAGGTTAAAATAATCTTTGGAGGGTTTAACGTCCATGGCTCTTTGGATGATAATGTAAAAGATTGAACATTTTTAATATTCATATTGGCCTCTTCGAGTAATGATTGAATTCTTAGGCCAAGAGGTTTTATCGCCGATGGTTTGTTGTTATAAAATCGTTCATAATTAGGGTTAAAACACATTCATATGCTGAATTGCGTGGATTTGCAGCTAATTTAGTAGCATACTGAAGAGACAATTTCTCTCTTCTAATATAAAGTGATGGTTCATTAGATTCAGCATAGAGACTATCAACGGGTGAAGTGCGAAAGGCGCCTAGTGCTAAACGTAAACCTTGATGATGTATAGTATCCAAAGATTTTAAATAAGATTTCCTAGCAGAACCATAGACTATGGAGCCATTGTCCAATTTGGAACGAATTAACGATCTATACAGATTTAAAAGAACAGTGCGATCTCCTCTCCAGTCAGAACTGGACAGGACTTTAAGAATATCAAGAGCTTTTAAACATTTAGCTTTCAAAGCTTTGATATGAGGAATAAAAGACAATTTTTTATCGAATAAAAGACCCAAAAACTTCGCTTCAGTGACGACTGGAATTGGACTGCCATATATAGTTAGAACAGGATCTAAATGCAACTTTCGTAACTGGCAGAAATGAACACACTGTGTTTTTGTTTTTGAAAATTTGAATCCATTTTCTGTTGCCCAAGTTTCTATATTATTCAAACATCTTTGCAGTTTAAATTCAATGGTTTCCATATTTTTGGATCTATAAAAGATTCCAAAATCGTCAACAAAAAGCGAACAATCTGGGTCTTTTACACATTTAACTATATTATTAATTTTAATACTGAACAAGGTAGGTGATAAAATGCTACCTTGTGGTACACCTTGTTCTTGATCAAATGTGTCCGATAATGTATTTCCTATGCGAACATTAAATGTTCGATCGGATAAGAAATTTTGAACAAAAAGTGGTAATCGGCCTTTAAGGCCCAAGGTGTGTAAATCTTTCATGATGCCATATTTCCAAGTGGTATCGTAGGCTTTTTCAAGGTCAAAAAAATACAGCTACGACAAGATCTTTTTTAATAAAGGCATCACGTATAAATGATTCTAAACGAATCAAATGATCATTAGTAGAGCTGTTTTTTCTAAATCCAGCTTGAAATTTAGTGATAAGCTGGTTTGATTCCAAGAACCAAACCAGCCTATCATTAATCATTCTCTCACTTGTTTTACATAAGCAACATGTCAAAGCAATAGGTCTGTAATTAGTGGCTTCAGTATGATCTTTATTAGGTTTCGTAATAGGAATAATGGTAGCTTTTCTCCAGTTTTCAGGGAATTTTCCAGTGATCCAAATATCATTCAAAATGTTTAATAATGTTTCCAATGCCTTGTTGGGTAAATGTTTTAAAATTTGATAGTGTATGTCGTCAGGACTAACAGCAGTATCCTGAGATTTACGGAGAGCATCTAATAATTCTTTATTAGTGAATGGTAAATTATATTTTTCGTGATTCAATGAAGAAAAATTTAAATTCTTTTTCTCTTGTTCTTGTTTAATATTTTGGAAACTTTCTGAATAATTTGAGCTAGAGGAGTTTTTCTGAAAATTTTCCACCAAGGCATTGGAAATGTCTTTAGCCGTTGAACATATATTTCCGTTCGATTTGATATGGACATGTTTATTTGATTTGTTTTTGCCACTAATTTATCTAATCATGTCCCGTATTTTCTTCGTTGGTGTTCTGGTATTCAGTTTGGAGACGTATTGTTGCCAAGATGCTTTTTTGGCCGATTTTATTGTTTTGCGAGCTTTAGCTCGCATATGTTTGGCATGGATAAGATTTTCTTTTGTTGGTTGTTTGTTAAAATTTCGTATGCAGATTTTCTTTTATTGATCGAAGTTTTAACTGCGTCATTAAACCAATGTTTGTTTCGTTTTGAAAAAGTCGAGGATTTAGGAATACATTTTTCAGCAATATCAATCAATTGATCAGTAAAATCTTGTATATCGTTTGCAGTTTTAAAAAATTTAGGGTCGAGTTTGTCATTACATAATTGATTAAAATTTTCCCAATTTGCTTTACTCAAATTCCATCTTGGGTGACGATCCTCATGGGTCGATTCAATTTCTTCAATTACTATCGGAAAATGATCGCTCCCATGGAGATTGTCCACAACAGAACAATCAAAATCTAGATAGATACTTGGAGAGCAAATTGAAAGATCTAAAGCAAAATAATTCCTTGTGGGAGAATGAAGGTATGTTGGTTGTTTATCATTAAATAAACATAAATCATTTTCAGCAATAAAATTTTCTATGATTTTTCCTTTGTCATTTGTATCCGAGCAACCCCATAATTTACTGTGACTATTAAAGTCTCCTTATAATATATAAGGACTAGGTAATTGGTTTGTAAGATTTTCTAATTCTTGTTTAGAGAAATTATAATGTGGTGGGAGGTATACAGAACAAATTGTTATGGATTTAGATAAAGTGACGTTTACAGCAACAGCTTGTAAATTAGTATTTACATCTATTTGCCTATGAGGAACGTTTGATTTCACGAGAATTGATGTTCCTCCTGATGCCTTCTGATTATCCGTTGTGATATGATTGTACATACTGTAACCTTTGAAATTAATATTATCTGTAGTTTTCAAAAACGTTTTTTGGAGACAAATGACATTAGGAGAAAAAAGTGTAGATAAAATTAAAAGTTCGTTACAATTGGCTTTCAGTCCTCGACAATTCCATTGAATTATTGACTTCTTATCCATGGTTGAATGGAGAGAAGATTAAAACAAGGAATTTAATCCTTTATATTTTGTTTTGTTTTGAGAACGTGGAGGGATCAACGTCCAACTCCATGTCCTCAAGGGCGCCGTACTGATTAGCCAGTTTAACTGGCTCAGCCGACGCCCCTTTACTGTTTGGGTTTGATCCTTTATGCTTTTCTTTGCCGTTTTTTTCTTTTTGATCCGCTGTCCCCGACGTGGATCGGGAGTGAGATCTGCTAGAATGTTTGCCGTTAGGTTGTGAACTGGTCTGTGAAGTTTGTCTAGATTCTGTTCTTGAATGATGAGTAGATGTAGAAGGTTGTGACGATGTAGGTTGTGAAGATGTAGTAGGTTGTGACGATGTGGTTTTGGGTTTTACAGAAGAGGTAATAACTTTAGAATGGGGTTTAATTTCATAATCTTTTTCGTTGAATTGTGCAGATGTTTCTTTGGTTTCAGGTTTGCTGGTAAGGGATTGGACAACTTTGGCGAATGTGTTTTCTGGTTTATTTTGTTGGATTTTCTTTGCTTCTAAATATGTTACGTTTTGTGTTACTTTTATTTTCATAATTTCTTTTTCCGTTTTCCAAACTTCACAGGCGTTTGATTTGGAGAGATGATTTTTTTCCGCAGTTCACGCACTTTGGAGGGTTCTTGCAATTTTGAGTGTGATGATCAGTGCCACCGCATTTCTCACAAACCGATCCGTCAGGGACAGTGCAGTCGTTTTCATGGTGTCCAAACCTCTGACAATTAAAACATCGCAGAGGATTGGGCACGTAGATGTCAACCGGTATTATCCTGTAGAAAATCTTTAGTGATTTCGGCCAGGAAGTGGTGTTAAATGTCAGAAGAAGTGTGTTCGTGTCGATGAGATTTCCGTCTTTTTTTTATTTTAAAGCGTTTACAGGCCGTTACGCCTTGATCTTTCAGATACTCCACGATGCTGGCTTCAGATTCATGTTTTAACATTCTGTCACGGATAATGCCCTTGCAAGAATTTAAAATTTATGTTCCGTGACAGAAACATTCATGTTGAAAATTTTTTTGACTTTTAATAGGTTTTCGGTTTGAGATTTTCTGTTTGTTTCGATTAAAAGTGTTCCGTTTTTTGACATTTTTTGGAGTACCAATTAACGATTCGATCTGTTTTTCAATAATAAACGGTGAAAGAGTCGTAACGGCCTTTTCTTCCTTGCTTGAAATCACTAAAAATCTAGCGAAGGTTTCATTAGCTTTGAAATTGAAGGTAGCCGGTTCCGGGTCGTCATCAGATAAGTCTAAAAATGCTCTTTTTCTAGTGTTGGATCCCATGGTGATAATTTATGATTTGATAGCTATGCGCCCCACCCTCCTTGGAGCCCTACAAGGGGACATTTAATGGAAATGGATCTCCTATTTCAAACGCCAAGGCTACATTGCTATTATACTCGATGACAGGACCAGAGTCCTTCGGCTCCACTTCTGTTTTATGATTCCCAACTATGCACCCAGATTTCAATGAAAAATGAGGAACAGTTGGGACCCATCCCTACCCATATTCTCTCCCTCACAGAAGTTTCTGCTGAATTTCCCCAGTACAAGCCCACCGATTGATCCATCAGCCGCCGCCCATCAAACAGCACTCAAAGATAGAGGAATAAGACAAAATTACACCCGGTTTGTACCATAAAGATACGTAAAAAAAAGAAAGAAGGAAGATAAGGACAAGCTGTGCGATTCTAGAGCTTGGCACGACTGAGCCGATTGATTCAGGCCGGATCTAGCCCAAACCCCTCGTCTATCTGAAATATGGGCCAAAATGATGTGTTGAAAAGCTGGAGATCCCTGGGCTTTTCTCAATCATCAGGATCCCTTCTTCCAGCATACGAGACGCCACTCACGGCAAACAAGTGGCTCCTGTTTCAACAAGGAATTTCATCCCCATTCACTACAGAAGGAAAGTGACCTGTATATTTTATTCCCTACAGACAAGGGAGACTGAAAACGTTTGCTTAAATGAAAGTTTGGCTCTGAAAACAGGAGATCCTTTGCTAAATATGAGATCCACGATTATGATAAGAAATTATTGAGGTGATAAGTTTCCGAAAGAACAAAGGATTTTATAAACTACTAAAGAAATAAGCTGTGTTAGATGATAACGTACTCTTCAGAACTTGGTGATACGTATCCGATTCTGTTAACTTTGGAGTAACATGAACTGACTTTGGGGCAACATAAAATGACTACATGTAGTTACTTATCTAATAACGTATACAAAATGCATCTTTGTTTGATGTGCAGAGTGATGGAACATGAAAACGTGACACATACACAGTACAAACATATACAGATGAGGTTTTCTTCTTTGCGGTGCGCGACCAACCAGCAATGATGATACACGTACAAATGCAGCGTGGTAGTAACATGAGATAGGAAAGGTTTAAAAGGATAGATCTCGCGTAATGAATTTTATAAAAAAATTGTAAGATGCATTTGAACAATTCTATTCATAAGATAATACCGGTTGAACGGACGATTGTTCTGTATGTTGGAGGCTTTTACCCAACTGCCACAGAAGCTGAAGGCAGCCACCTATTTCGAGGCACCGGGTGGTCTCGGCAATGGGACTGTTTTCGGTGGGGTCTTACCACTCTGCCACACTCCCGAAGGCAGCCGCCATATTTCTATCCCCCGGGCAGGCGCGGGGCCAAATGAACAGTGGAGTTTACGGGGGTATACATTATTTTTCTTAGTTTCTGCTCAACGACACCCACAACCGATGTTTGCAGTATAAATAAGAAAAATATCAATGATTTTCATAAGAAAAGTAGCCATTTTGGAGCTGCGAAAAAATGCACTATGTCACACGGGTGTGTTATCGTAATGATCTGGGCCCAGTTGTTCAAATAAAAATCAAAAATGAGTTTCTTAAAGAGCAATGAAAATATTCATAAGAAAGAAGATGGGTCATACTACGTAATTTCGGCTAATAAAGCCTCATCAGTGGCCCTGCAATGATCCGGCAACGAAAGCCAGAGGAAGCATACTGCAATTTTGCGAATTTCGAATAGGCAGTCGATTCAAAGACTGGTATAAATCAAAATGAGGTCAAAATAATTAAAAACCTGTCTAGAATTTGAGTCTAAACTAATTATTCATTTCTGATTTCTCAGAATATACACGCTGATCTCAAAGGACCAAAAGTAAAATATAAACTGCACTATGCTACAAAGTTGAAATTTCGTATGACACTTACTCAGCCTAAGACCTTTCCCACACCGGTTACCGCGGTACAACGTGACGCGACTGAGTACAACAAACGCTACAGTCTTTTTTTCTGACAGGAGAAGTGTGAGTTCAATGTTTCCTTTATTTTGTCGAACATATCACGATTTACGTTTTTCTGTTGGTTTTGCGATGACAACAGATTGTGTTTTTGTTGTTTTGTCCAAATTTTAATTTATGACACGGTCAGAGTAGGGAAATCAAAGCCATAAATTAGGCCAAAATAGGTAGAAAAACAAAACTTCAAGTTTTAAGGGTCTATCAATCAGAAATAAATGACATATACACGAGCATTCTTGGGTTTTTCATGCCTCTAGGCATCGAAGTAAGTATACTATTTTTAATAATTCATAAAAACATTTAGAATAAGAATCGTATCGATTTTTCTTGGCTCACTGCCTTGAAACACGGGTACACCATACCACGGATCATGTGTTGAGTCTGAGTACACTAAACACGGAACAAATGGAACAACAAACACGGATATGAAAAACCGAATCTGTACGTTTTTACCCATTATAAGCGCCATTTTTCAAGAAACAGCCAAGAGGAACGATACGTATTTGCCCTTTAGTTGAAAAATTCCAATATGTACGGTATGCGCTTGGCCATTCCTAAAACAAAAAAGTGTTTTGGGTTGTAAGGTTTGGGAATGACATAGAGACAACTTTTTACAACAGAAGATAAATAAACAGTCGCTATAATCCATAAAAAATGTCACAAAATAACCCGTTGTTTGTTTGAACTGAGCTTTAACGTCCCCGTCAACACTATTAAGGTCATTTTGGAACTGTTTCCAATTTTGCATGTCTTTTGATCCGTCATTGAGATTTAACGACATCTCAAATCTACCACCCAAGGAGACTCATACGGTTCACATGTAAATGAAGGAACGGTCGGACTCGCACCACTTTGCCTGGGAAGACTAAGACCTTCTAAGTGGTTAACCAGTAGTCCTGTGCGACGGGATTCAGCTTTGTGTGGAAGTATCATGCAGTACATTTATTTTCACAAGCAGCGATGGATGGGGCCCAAGAATAACTTGTACATAAACATGTAAACAATATAAAACTACAGAGGGACCGTTCAAATAGCCAACAATGAGCTATACTGAGCAAAACCAACTTCAATGAGACAACACTTACAGTGCAACCACAAGAATCTGCAAAATAATTTGTTAGTACAGAAGTTGCGCATGCACATAGTCTGATCGCTGAAAACGATCAAATTCTGCGAGCAACGAAATGCTAGCCCCGTTTTACAAGTTCTTGCACACCAGACGAGGAAATCCTGGATTTTACCCTGGGATAGAAACTTTTATCCTACCCGGGTTTTCTACGAAGGGCTGGCATTGAAGTCGAGAATTCTGAAGTGTTTAACTCAAAGGGTGTCTGGTGTGCGCTATTTGTATAAAAGACGTGTACGCTGCCCGTAATGCGACGAATGGACGTTAGCAGTCGAAGTGACCGCATATTCAAAATTTATGTTTTAAGATTTAAGTAATGGAAGAAAAAGAACCTGAAATGGGTCTGCCATGAAATGTTCTCTATGGTAATCATTCTGTTTTACTCACCTCAAAAACCAGGGGTCCTGGGTTCGATTTTTGGCTTCTCCAAACTTTCTAACGAATCGTTAAATAAGGCCCCCTCTCTGTATAACCTCAGCGGGTTGCTGAGACGTATAACTCAAAATACACACACGGTCATTCTCTCCCTTTCACTGACTCAAGAAGAGTGGTTGTCAAATTCTGGCGTAAGAATATGCACTGTGCTGGTTTTATAAGCCTTCAAGGTAAACTAACTGGCTCGATGTGTCCTAAATAGTGCTTGCTGGGCTGTTAAACTCCCAACCAAACGAAGAAACAAGCCAGCCAAAGAAATCAGTGTAAGGGATAGATAGGAAAGTTTGTCCATGATACTCAGGGGCGTAGCTACCTGTACACAGATACGCACTTGCGTACACATTACAAACGTAAAAAATAGACGAGGATGAAAAAGAAGAAGAAAAAGAAGAGGAAGGAGAAGGAGAAGAAAAATAAGAAGAAAAAGAAAAAAGAAGAAAAAGAAGAAGAAAAAGAAGGAGAAGATGAAAAAGAAGAAGAAAAAGAAGAAGAAGAAGAACGAAAAGAAGAAGAAGAAGAAGAAGAGAAACTGTATTTGTCTAGGATATACGCAACACTATTTATTAGCTAGCATAGTTTCCTCCTCTGCCACGGGGACCGCACTTAAAGGAAAGAATTTGCTCCCTGATGGGAGCAAATTCTTTCCTGTAAGAGTGGTCCCTATTTGGTAAACGGAGTTATTATTTTTAGTATTTTCTTTGGTTTGCATACAAATGATTTTCTTCCAGCTACGCCCCTGATACTTTTACGACCCACAACTTCTAATCCTGAATTATCTTCCTTGGCCTACAGGTCATACCGAACTTATTGTAACGCAGTCTACAAGGGAACTAAATCCGTAACATTAGCATAATCCTTTATTGTAGTTATTTCCCCGTTGTCCGCTGACCATCGGGACAAGTAGTCTCGCTTTCCTGTATTATTAGAAGCATTCTGATCTACCTGTATATTTCTGAACGAGATTCTCGTCGTTTTGTGAGATTTGAGTGTTTTTGTATTGAGAACAAATGTGTACTAGATTTTGAGTCATACACTTAATATAACATATCTATGCGAAATCAGCCCCCGCCCATAGGGGCTTGGAGAAATATATGGGCTGCATGATGCTTCCACGCAGAGCTGAATCCTGTCCGCACACTAGTACTGGAAAAACGCTTAGAGGATCTTAGCCTGTCAAGGAACCGCGGTGCGAGGTCCATGCTAATAAACCCTGGCGACAGGGCTTGAGATGTCATTTCATCTCAATGTCAGGTAAAAGTCCCACAAAATTGGAAGCAACGTCTCCAAAATGACCATTACGAAAACACGCCCATACAAATACATTGTAACCTTTATCGCCGAAAATTTGAAAATTTTAAGATGAAAAATTGTGATATTTTTCTTATTTCTGCTCTAAAATATAGATTGTGGGTACTCGTTAGAACCGCCTCATATTTTTCTTATTTCTGCTCTAAAATATAGATTGTGGGTACTCGTTAGAACCGCCTCGATGAGTCTCACAATCTATATTTTAGAGCAGAAATAAGAAAAATAAGGTATCCATGACGCAGTTGTCATTGGTTATAAAGTTTATAACCAATGACAACTGCGTCATAGATACGACTCTTTCGCACAGAGTCGATTATTTTTTTCAGCTATGCTCCATTCCTTCATTATGGCTGTCATGTCGGAAGATGGTGGCTCGCCCGGGACTTTCTTCGCAAAAATGACCTCGCGTCAACATACGGACTTGAAGAAAAGGGGTGAGGTGTTACGGCCCGCAGCACCTAACCTAAATTATACCTGCCTTGGTTGATTATGCGGAAGACAACTGAGGAAGACAATTGACTCTTTGGCTTAGTGCTTAGAGCAGTTGATTTAACCCGATTGTCCCAGGTTCAAATCTCACCATAAGCGATTTTTCCCTTTTTTTACAACTATGCTTCTCTCCATTATTACGACATTCATGTTGTAAGAATACCCAAGTAAGAGTCTTATATTCTTTATTTCAGAAAGATACATTATGGCTGAGTTCGAGTTTAGCGATGCTGGTCATCCAGATGACCCCAACACCATGTATACTATTGCCGAACCTAACAGTGAAACTTAGGATTGGGCTCAAGTTTTGTCTGGTGTCTCACAAGGTGCCGTTTTCGGTCCAGTTTTGTTCTTCGTGGACATTAATGACATTTTTACTGACATTGTGTAACAGGTGATAAAAATGCTACACACCTTTGGCCCGGCCGGGTTTCGAACCCGGGCCGCCTGATTGATAAGCAAATCTACCACGTTGCTGTAAAAGCCGGCTTGTACCGAAAGGCAGTACAAGTGTGCTATATACCTATACGCTATATAACATTCTCCCCCTCCACATTGAAATTCGCCCTCGAATTTCTGGGAGTCCGAGAATCATGTGAAATGATACTCAAGGAGTTCTAATGCACGAACCTTCAATTGCATTGGTTCTCTGCCTAGTTGTCTGCTTAATGTATTGCATTAAACGGCCTGAAAACTCACTCCGGTAACACACCCGTGCGACATAGTGTATTTTATCACATCTCCTAAATGGCTACTTCTCTGATGAAAATCCGTGATATGTTTCTTATTTATACTGCAAACATAGGTTGTGGGTGCTCGTTAGAATCGTCTCAAGGAGGCGGTTCTAACGTGTACCCACAACCTATGTCTTATAGCAGATATAATAAAAAAGTATGTATATCCCCTTAAATCACAGTTTTCTCTATATTAAGTAAGGGGTGTTCATTTCACGGACTTGTTCGCATGATGTCATGCCACATTTTCATGCCCAACACCCTAGTCTATACATTTGGTTCCGAAGTTTACGTTAGTCCTCTGTAACTCTAATTTCCCGGCAGTATACCCAGTCGTCTGCGAACAGTCTTATTTCTCAGTCAATGTCGGTGGAAATATGATTAATATACAGGGACTATAACAGAGGACTAAGAACAGTCCCATTCGGGACCCAGACAAAACTGGAACACACTCCATATACTCGCCATTAACTAATATTGGGTCCGTATCATTTACAACAAGAGCTGAAACTATAGGTGACCAATAACCCCGTGGGAGCCAATTTCTGAGTTTTGCAAAATTTCAAGAGGAGATAATTCAGCCAAAAATTAACAGAGTTATGGCCCTTGGTCAAAATGGGCAAATACTATATGCCCCCCCCCCCCCACCCCGTATCAAAGATTCTCGGGGCGGGGGGGGGGGGGTTGGTATAAAAAATTATTACTTTCAGTAGCAAAGAAAGGAATCTATAAATTCAAGAGTCTTCCCTCCCCAACAATGCCGAAACTAAATAAGTTGGGTTTCAGTTGTTCATAAGTGGGGGATGTGGTAAAAACGTTCTGGAAAGCCAGAATAAATGTGTTCACCCGTCCCCTTTGTCCAAGATTTTTACCCAACCCTTTAAATTCGCACGTGTATAAGTACGGAGATCATAATGAGAATCAAACAGGCATTAAAGAGTATTAAACAGCAAAATGGATCGTTTTGAATTAAAAACAGCATCATGTATCATACCTTCGCTGGCGGATTAAAGAGTCTTATTTCAATTTATTTCGCCCCCGCCCATTGAGAAATAAATTGGGCTGCATGATGCTTCCACGCAGAGCTGAATCTGACCACAAACGAGTACTTGTAAACCGCTTAGAAGGACTAAGCCTGCCCAGGCAAAGCGGTGTGAGCCAGATCGTCCAATGCATATAAGCCTTCTGGTTTCATTGCGCGGCAGGGCTTGAGATGTCATTTCATCTCAATGCCGGTTAAAAGTCACACAGAATTGTAAGCAACGTCTCCAAAATGACCTAAATAGTGTTTACGGGGACGTTAAATCCCAATTCAAACAAATATTTCAATTTATGAAGAATATAATCCGTGTTTGTTGTACCCAAATTGTGCTGGCTAACCGCGTTATGGTGTATCATAACCCGTGGTAAGGTGTACCCTAACAAAAAATCAACCATTGAACCATCCACGGATTCAGTGGGTATTGACATGAACTGGGGCTCAAGCAAATGCATAAATGGATGCTCTGAAATCGCAATAACATATAAATCACAAAATCATGTGCACAAAAGATGTGTTACTGTCAAAAAACATTTAACGAAGTATGCTGGGGTTGGTGAAAACACTAGACAAAAGAAAATTGTTTGTGTTTTCGTTTCTAAAGAACAGAATTCTCTGCAACTGTATCAGTAAATGGTATTACCATTACTCTGCAGCTATGCAAAATAACCACCCAAGAAGATAAGGATCTGGGCTAAAATAAACCTTTTTCTTACCGAAAATACTGCTGTGACGTCATGATTTCGGAAGCGTTCGTTGTACTCTGTCGCGTTCGTTGCACTGCGGTAACCGGTGTGTTTCCGTTCATGATACAATTGCCCCTGGGTGGGCCTTGGGGTAAAATTACATAAAACGTAAAATTGACATATAAGCATTTGTATGGAAGCCTCAAAGCCTCATTAGCTTAACAAGCTCGTTAGTGGTCATATTTTTAGGAAATTTGTTGGTAGGTAAATTGACTGGTTCGACATGACCTTAATTGTATTGGCTAGGCCGTAAAGCTCCAAACCAAACCAAAAGACATTACGATAGCATATCCGTGTGACATAGTGTGCTTTCTTTCATTTCGACAAAAAGGTTATTTTTCTGATAAAAATGATTATCATAATATATATACAGACTTTGAAAAAGAGTGTTAAGTTGAATTCTGGTGAAAAAGTGCATGGATTAGATATAATTTTCCAAAGCAGCGGAGGGATGTGCATTTCTACCCCCCCCCCCCCCCTCCACACACACACACACACACACACTGCGTACGGGCCTGATAAGTCTAAACCAAAGGATGCTCGTTAGAAGCGCCTCATTTGTGAGTATCTTCTGTTTCTTTGTCGGTAAAAAAACGTTTGCCAACATTTGGATTAAACATCCATGTAGTAACATCCTTTTTCATATCTCTTAGAATGACATTTATTTGGGTTTCGCTTATTGTTGCCACTTGAAACAAAACATGTGGATAACCTTTAGAAACTGCTTGATTGTGATGGTTCATCCAAGGTAGAAAAGAATGTCGGACCAAAGTCGGACCGATAACGATACGACGTAGGAACGTCGTTTCGCTATCGGTCCGACGTTGGCCCACTAACGTCGTGTCGCTGTCAGCCCGACGTTGGCCCGCTGTTTCATGCTGACAGGGATACAATTCATATTTTTTGGTGCAAGAACAAGGAAAACTTTAAACCATTGTAAACTGTGCTTTTCTCTATGTAAAGTGGGGTTTACATGGTTTCTGATTACACGGACTTGTTCGTTAAATACTTCTTTGTTATAAAAATATTGGGTACAAAATAAATGATATACTACTGACTGCATGCAAGCCCTCGCCCATAGGGGCTTGAAGAAATATATGGGCTGCGTGATGCTTCCACGCAGAGCTGAATCCGGCCCGCACACTAGTACTGGTAAACCGCTTAGAGGATCTAAGCCTGTCCAGGAACCGGTGCGAGACCGGTATCACGACTCCCCGAAATCACCGAAATCACTCCGAAATCACCACAGAATTAACCGAAATCACCACTGAAATAACAGAAATCACCATTGTGGAATTAATATATGGACATGTATAGTGTATTTAGCTTACAAACATTATTTTTATTGTCAATGATGACTTTTGGGTACCTTTTGTTCCATAACCAGGGGCGGGGGCTTAACCAACCCACCGGCCTCTCGCTGGCCGCGGGCGCTCGATCGTCGTTGCTGGATGCGTGATGTTTGGACATTGGTTTCCGCCACATGCTCCTTGCTCCGGCCGTGACAGGCGTGTCGCGGTACGCGTCGGGTACGGGTACATATAAACTTCTCTCTAAATAAATTGCTCAAATCAACAATTGCGCCTGGTCGTGATCACGTGCTTGCTGGGGCATGGGTTGGCTGCAGCCTGGGTGGGGGCACTTTCCCAATCAGACCGTGACCGCTTTGTGCTTCTGGCCTGCGCCGTCGCGAACAGGTAAATTATACCTAACAGTGCTGCTTATGCTACCCAACCCATACATATAGGCCCCACTCTCATATTTCTGCCTCTCCGTGCACCCGGAGGCTTCGGGCTGGTGCCCCTGGGGACATGATTCCCCCACCTTGGGCGGACTGGCCGTTCCCGGGGTCCTTGGTTGCATGGGTGCGGGGGGGGGGGGAACACAAAACCCACACATGCTTACATAGTGGTTACATGAGCTCTGCTTCTATCCCTTACAGACCCTACCCTACATGACTTGGACTAGAGCCGGTTGAGCTGAAGCGGGGCGCTGTGGTTGCGGCTCATTTGCTTTGCACTTATGAGTGCTCCGCCGACGTAACATATCGGCGATAGACAAGTCTAAACTTAGGCTTATGTAAACATAACCCTAGCCCTAACCCTAACCCTAACTCCAATATACACTAATCATAATTTCTCTTGCAGGTACACGGGAATCCTTGACGGGGAACCCCACCATACCTCGTGTAGGACACCTACCGAGAAGTCACCAGCTGGGTGCCCAGAAGGCTGCCTCGTTGAGGCCCCCTTGGGGACACCCTCCTGATGGAACCCGGAAATATGCGAAGCGAAGACAGCATGGCTGTCAGAACGGAGCATACATTCCTGGAATAGGTCAAGTACAGAACAATTTAACAGGCGGGGCAACGGTAAAGACCAAATTTGTTAGGGATTTGGACACAGGAAGACCCTTAAAATGCCTTTTAGACCGACCGTTCAAAATAAAATAAAAGCGAAATTGCACAATGGCTGGTTAGCCACATACTCGCCTCTGCCAAACCACACAACTTTTCACCACTAAAAAGACACGCCTATGTGTAAACATTACAAGTCTAACCACATTGATTCTGAACAAAAGAGGGCTACAACATTACCGCACACAATCAGAACTAATCTATAATGTATTACAATCCATATATCCCCAATATGATATCCTCCTTCACGTAGGATGAGATAATGATATGCAAACATGGCGGCCCGGTCCCAATTGACCCACTTACGATTTTATAAGAACTCGATATCCTACGTCGATGAAAGCATCACCTTTTCATAAACTGGAAAAGCTAAGAAGCAAAATAGGATTGACCTCCTTTCGCATCCTCCGCGATAGAAGTCACTAACTACACACTGATTGCCTGGATTAACTACAAACTAAGAGAAAAACAACAACCAAAACACCAACATATGACATCCCAACGCGGCGTAATTAGGGGCAAGTAGTACACGGTACTACCAAGATTATCTTCGTAGAGACCTGGGGGTGGTGACACAGCATAGGCGTGTTTTCAGGGTGGTAGAGCACGGGTACTAGGACATTTTGCAATAGCCTAAATTGGCTGGTCTAATAGTAACCCTTCCTGGCTCACTTTTGGCCGCCGTTCAAAATTAAAAAATACATGCATTATCACCCTTTAACAAGCACCGTGTCAATAGGCGTTTTCTCTACCATGGCAGGGTCGGGGGTAGATTGTAATGGAAGCCAAAACAGATAATGCATGAGAAGTTTTTTTTCCTCTTTCAGACAAGGGCTGTGTACTGACACATTTTGCAGCCGGAATTGGCAACGTGTCACCACATTCTAGAGCCCGACCATTGGTCTGCATTTGCATTCAAAATTCGAACACCGCCAGATGAATCAGGTGCGTTCTGTGCCTACATGGCATCTTGAGTGGGGTATGGGAGAGTTAGGATTGACCTACTTCTCACGTCCTCCGCGAAAGAAGTCACCTAACTCCCAATCGGCTAGGTGATAACTGTCAAGCAGACAGGAGTCAGCATATTGGCAGCCTAGGGAAAAAAGCAGTACCTACAACTAATCCCAGCTGGCGAACTGGGGGTAGCCCCTATATGCCCTTGGCGCCCGGTTACCTTAAAAACATCCGTCAGTCAGTTCCCTACACAGTATCATCATGGCATCCGAGTTTCCGTGTGCTGTGTGTGTTAAAAATTGCATTGAGGATGTTTTTCAGTGCACGAACTGTAAAAATTGGGTCCATAGAAGTTGCGTTCCCATGTCTGTATCTAAATTTCAGTATTGGTCTTCTGACTTTCTGTGTAGAAACTGTTGTTTCGTAAATGGACATTATGGCGCGGCAGGAGCCTTATCCAGGTATTTATTTATTTAATTTTAGAACTGCCTCGCGGTTCTAACGAGTTTCCACTATCTATGTTATGTGCATAAACTTGTAAAAAAGATGTTTAACGTACCCGTCAACACTAGTTAGGTCATTTTTGAGACGCTGCCGCCCAATATTTTGTTCATTTTAACAAAAAAAAAAGCGATTAGCGAAGACTCAGATCAGACTGCCGAGTCTGATCAGAGTCTTCACTGATCGCATGTTACTACTGCAAGATACAGTAAAACGAGTTTACAGAGGTATACATTATTTTCCTTTTTCATGCACAAAGACATATGAGGAAAAAATGTGATATTTTTAACTGTCTGCTCCAAACATAGATTGTGGGTACGCGATATCAGAAATAAGGAAAATAATGTATACTCCCTTGAACCACATATGTATTTTAACGTGAGGTCTTACCCAGGACACAGGTAAAAAGCGAATTACAATTGTCCCACATGTTTGCTTGTTATGAATCGTGGTAAAATCAAAGCACGGAGAGCACTAGTAGACACCGAGCTTTGCCTAGTCTGCTCTTGGTTTACACTGTTTGCCAAACCAAACCCTCTGGTTCCCTGATAACCCTAAGCAGCCTTACATGACAATTCGTATCACTGTGGTTGTTTGCTACAAAAGCTGTTCCGACAAGTTCTTTTCTTCTTAGCAACTTGTAAAAAATGTACCCGAAATAACGGTCGATTTTAATTAGTTTTAATTCCCATTTACCGCTTTCCAATGAAAGGAAATTACCTTAAACTATATAAATTCATGAAATTTGGTCATAATAAAAGCATTTTAATGAGTTTTTTCTGTTTTCATAGTTGATTTCTGTTATTTCAGTGGTGATTTCGGTTATTTCTGTGGTGATTTCGGTGGTGATTTCGGGGAATCGTGTTACCCGTGCGAGACGGACCGTCCATTCTTATAAATCCTATTGGTTTCATTGGATGTCATTTCATCTCATTGTAGGGTAAAAGTCCCACAAAATTGGAAGCAACGTCTCCAAAATGACCTATACTGTGTTGACGGGGACGTTAAACCTCAAATCAAACAAAACAAACAAACGAAAACACGCCTATACAAATACATTGTAATTTGTACCGTTGAAAATCGAAAATTTTAAGATGAAAAATTGTGATATTTTTCTTATATCTGCTCAAAATATAGATTGTGGGTACTCGTTAGAACCGCCTCATCGAGGCGGTTCTAACGAGTACCCACAATCTATATTTTAGAGCAGAAATAAGGATGAGGCGGTTCTAATGATTACCCACAATCTATATTTTGAGTAGAAATAAGAAAAATAAGGTTTACCCCTATATACCCCAGTTTTACTATATAAAAGTGGGGTTCAAGGGGGGTCAAAATTATATAGGCGTGTTTTCGTGATGTGGTCGGTGTCTTCGATGGGAGGTTTGAGGTAACTATATCGATTCCTGATCATTGTCTTCACTTCTTTTTTGTTAACGTCATGAAGGACCATGAAAAATCTCTAAAAGGAAAAAACAAGTCAGTCAAAATTTTGAATTACTCATTTTTTTTTCTTCCGAAAAAGTCATTGAGAATCTTGATTCTAAAGATTACATTCATATTTTTTATCCAAATATTTGACTTTCATTTTTATTCACCATTGTACTTTTATATCCCACACTGAACTCTTTTTCAAAATAAAAGCGAAGACAAAGACTATGGTGAAGGGGCCGCCCCTGCGGCCCTAGGACTTCTCTCCTGCAAAATAAGAAAGAATGACATATTTATTCTGGTTCTAGTTGACATGCCTGAAACCATAACACGAGGGGCAGTCAAGAAAGTGGGATTGTTTAATCTTTAGCCTTGCATATCAAAATTATGTTGATTTGATAGCCGAATCCAAATTGTACCCAATATATGTTCTCAATAAGTACTTTAGTTACAGGCGTTCCGTTGCTAGGCAACATAGGACTGTTGACCAAATTACCCTAGGTTTTTCTTGTTGTCATGGCAACATTGCATTATTAACTTTAAAGTACCGATAATCTCCCAAGATGAAATCCTTAATCGACTTCATTATAGGTTGGAATTATATGTTGGAAAAAACAAAAATTATGTTCGAAAATTTGACAAAACTGGCAAAATTCAGCCACTGGATTAGGGATATGGTGTCGATATGGCAGAAAACAAAGCCATGGCAAGGACAGTTTCACATAGTAGTGCAACTACATCACGTGAACAAGTCCGTGAAATGAAGACCCCCTAAACCCACTTCATATCGAGAAAACTGGTGGTTGGCGGGGGTATACATTATTTTTCTTATTTTTGCTCCAAAACATAGGTTGTGGGTACTCGTTAGTTTCGCCTCATGGAGGCGGTTCTAACGAGCACCCACAACCTATGTTTGCAGTATTTATAAGAAAAATATCACGGATTTCTATCAGAAAAGTAGCAATATTGGAGATGTGAAAAATGCACTTTATCACACGGGTGTGTTATCGTAATGAGTTGCTAAACTGACAAACCAGAAAGATAGTCTGTCATCACAGGCATTTTGCTTAGAAATTTAAAAATATGGGTTCTGTTGTTGCTAGGCAACCAGCGGCTAAATCACTTTGTCGAAAAATGTCAACAATCTCAGAAGTGAAGTTTAGTTTTTAAAAAGACAGAAAGAACAACATTGACCGAATGAGTGTGGAAACAGAATGATTATAAAGCTCCTTATTGATTTATGGCATGCTAAGGTCATGGAATGAACAGGGTACCAGCTTAACAAGCCATGGCATCAAACTCTGCTGAAATAAATTAACGTGACTATGCGTGATGGTACATCGTATTTATTTTTATTATATACCCAGAAAATGTCCCGTTTACTTTATACAGAAGTTACCGGTCAATATTTATACGTTATTGACTTTATATTGTGAAATATTCGGCACTCGTTCATATGGCGAAGGAGTCACGATCTGGCGAGTGCGTCTTCGCCATATGAACGAGTGCCGAATATTTCACAATATAAAATCAATAACCTTTTTATTATATACCAAAAACTTGAACTGTTTACCAAAATTCAGGATTGCCTGGTATAGAAATCTGAAAGTAAAATCAGATTATATTTTAAGTTGTTTGAAATAGAGTATAATGAAGGTCGTTTAGTGTCTCCCTACACTTTGAAAAACACGCCCAACGGCGTCAAAGTGAAGACGACGTTAACGTTCATGGATGTGACGTCATTAAAAACATTGACTTTTCCCGGCAAAGCCGGACGCCATTTTTACCGAAGCGTCGGTTATATTTCTTTCAAAATACTCCTGATTTCTTAGAAGAAAGTATTGAAAATCTAAACAGATTGCAGGTAGGTCATATTTGACAGCATAAAATGCGCTTTATGCACTTTGTCACAACCTGTATTTGTTTTGTTTCAAGTCTTTTCAGTCGATACGTCGATGTTTCGTCTTGAAATGAATAGATTTGAAAGTAGTTCTATTGTGAACGAGAATGCTTATCTACGGGCAATATGAACTTGACTACGGGCAATATTGAAAAATATTGACCGGTAACTTCTGTACAAAGTAAACGGGACATTTTATGGGTATATAATAATTTTCAATATAGCCCGTAGTCAAGTTCATATTGCCCGTAGATAAGCAGCCTCGTTCACAATAGAACTATTTCAAATCTAAGCATTTCAAGACGAAACATTGACAGCCATCTTGTCATGCGTATCGACTGAAAGAACGTAAAAATAAAACGAATATAGGTTCATAAGTGCATAAAGCGCATCTTATGCTGTCATATATGACCTACCTGCAATCTGTTTAGATTTTCAATACATTTTTATAAGAAATCAGGAGCATTTTGTAAGAAATATAACTGACGCTTCGGAAAATAATGGCGTCCTGTTTTGGGAAACGTCAAATTTTTAATGACGTCACATCCACCAAGGTTAACGTCGTCTTCACTTTCGCGTCGTTGGGCGTGGTTTTTCGACGTGTAGGGAGACACATAATGACCTTCATTGTTTTCCATTTCAAACCACTTAAAGATATATAATCTGATTTTACGTTCAGATTTCTATACCAGGCAATCCTGAATTCTAGTACACAGCTCAAGTTTTGGGTATATAATAAAAAGTTTATTGATTTTATATTGTGAAATATTCGGCACTCGTTTATATGGCGGAGACGCACTCGCAAGCTCGTGTGTCCTTCGCCATATGAACACAGAAATCAAAGCGCCAAAGGCAATGACATGACAGATTCTATGAGAAAATCATAACACTGTAAAAACTTACAGAAAACCTTTCTACAACGATCTTAAAATTTAGAAAATCCATTATATGATATGTTTGCAGATGTCTATACACCGGTGGTATAATGAAAGGCCATGTTTCAAATTTTTGAAAGCAACTATTTACGTTTTCAAAACCAAACATTAAAATTCAAGTTTTAACAATGCAACTGTCCATAAGTAACAGTTTTTGTCTGGTCGGTTGTGGATACTTTCCTCAAAGATACTCTATGAGAAAGAGATCGGAGGAGAAAGGCTGGCTCGTAATCCTGCTTGAAGATATCATGGATTCTTAGCGTAAACAAAGAAATGGAACCATGTGAGGCCGAAGCACTTGACTGATGTAACGTCTCGCTGTCAAGTTCACGTCTCAGCTATGATCTTGAATGTTCTTAATGACACTAAGCTGCGTTCGCTAACTGCATGCAATACCACGCCGCACAATTACGCTTGTTCTACCCGATGTGTCACGCTCTATTACGCAAGCGTCGCCTCGGCTTACCTTACACCTATACGTCGAAACACCCGGAAACGACAATCGGCGTGATTCAAGCTGAAGTGCGATTTGTCACTGAAACGCATATCACGTCAGTCGCTTAGACGCCAATTAACGTATTTCATGCACCAGCGTAAGTGTTCCGTACCGTGTCGACGCGTTAACTTTGGTCTTGACAGGGACGTCTAGCTCTCAAACGTGCATCGCATTAGGGCGACGAACAGTGCCAGTACTTATTAGTCGGTAGTTGAGTCCCATTGGTTTAACTACCGGCACAGTGTAGCAGCTGCCGGCGGAAATCTGTTTCGCATATATGCGTCGGACGGATGAATCGATCTTGACGTACTGACGTCGGTCTTCCGCTACGTCGACGACCACTAGCGTCTTCTGTTTATAGTAAGATTTCGCTCCAATAGACGATAGATCACACACATGTGGCATCATCCGCTTTCCGACCAAGGGGCACGCTTACGAAAAATGTTGCAATACGTTCTCACTTAATGCTATTTGAGAACAAATTTCAGTTTCCGCTTTTCTAAACACGACCTTATATTACACATCAAAAGTTGGATCCTGAACATGTAGTTTCTATCTATACTGGCCACGGTTGATTGATTTAACCTTTTTAGCTTAAGGGCATGATGCCTAAGCGTGTTGTAATGCAATTATTTGGTTTCAGAATCAAAGCACTGAGATGGGGTGTGGGTTGGGGTAATAGTCCTGGGCTGAGATTTAAACAGTTTCATTTAACTCTGAAATTCCAAACACATAGTGAAGATTTTGATAAGAAGCCATGTTCTGCAGCGTCCGATCTTGGTCTACACTGTTTGCCAAGCTCACCCTATGATTCCAGGATAACCATCTTCAGTCGTATGGAATACCCTGATCTCACTGCGGCTATTTTCTACAAGAAAAAAAGGTTATTCTGACAAGTCAGTGATAGTCACGTAGACGTTAGCACTGAAGCGCTTTTCTTATTAGCAACTTCGGGTCGAATGCCAAACAATCAACCCAAACATAGCCGCGTCGTTTGTCAGTGTTGGGTACATGTAAGTGTTATCTGTAAAGTCTGGACTTGAGTAAAATGTCTGATCCTGCAAACAATGTAGACTCAGACAAACGATGCAGAACACGGTGCTGATCTTGTTCTACACTTTTTTGCATTAGTTCCTAACATCTAAAGTTTCAACGAATCAGTCCAAATCCCCGTTCATGACCAGCCTGCAATCAGAGACAATCGGCATGAGTATCGTCAGTGCTTTGATTTGTTCACTGCCTTGAGTTTCTGGAGTGCACTCTTCCATCACTGAAGTTGGGCTAGTCCATACTGCTAAATATGGCACCTAGAATTATACCAGAGGACCTACACTATTTGCATAAGTATCTGTACCATTTTCCAGGGTTGAAAGGGGCAGCTTTTCTTTCCAATTTCTCCACGCAAAGTCTAATATACACCTAAGTTGTAACTGACCTAGACTTGACCTCGAAAGTCAGAAAATCCATTAATATTCTTGTGTGTAGCCGACCTGGTCAAACAGCAGGCTGGTCGATCTTTACGGATTAAATATTGACAGCACTGTTAGAAAACAGTGTAAAACCTGAGCAGACGGCTGAGCAGACGCCGCATGATCTGGGTATACAGTTTTTGCCAAACGTCGCATGATGCAGCTAGTTCATATGAAATGCTGAATGGATTCTCTGAAAGGTAAGATAAAATCGTCAAGTCGTCTGCTTCAAAAGTTTGTATTGCGCTTTTATGATAACTAATACGCTTGTACAATTTTGATTACTGCACCAAACCGGACTACATTTTGTGCGGACTCATATTTCTATGGTGGTCAAAGCCGGAAGAAAGCCGGTCTTACTTTAAAACATGCAGGATAGCTAGAGATGACAGATTGAATCTGTCATTAAAATGACTGAAACCTTTGAAGGAGAATAAGTCTTAACTTTAGGTGATCTTAATAGCAGAATCTCACTGTATATATCTCACAATATATTCCTTCATATATCCGAAAACAAACATTTTTTTCTGAAGAAAACTTGCGATACTGTTCTTAATTATATCCCCAACGTAGGTTGTGGATGCTCCGGGTCGAACCACCTCGTTGAGGCGGTTTCTAACTAGTACCAACAACCTATGTCTTGGAGCAGAAATAAGGAAAATACTTTGTACTCTTGTTAATCCCCGTTTTGTGTATAAAAAAAATTGGATATACACCGGGGGTCGGTACACGGACGGATAAACTTTGTGGCGTTAAACTCTTTTTGTACCAAATGGAATCTTCAAGGAGTCCATTACGAAATTTAGGGGTGATAGGTTGTATTATCTTTATATAGCTGAACTTTTTGCTAATAGTGTAAACCCTGATCAGACGCCGCATTCTGTGGCGTCTGATCTGGGCATGCACTGTTTGCCAGGGTACCCGTTTTTAGATCAGTCAAAAGTGTATACAACGCTTTCTCACTTCTCGATTCCCAAACATAGAATATGGCTGTTGGGTAGAATAAATAAGACAGTAATACTGTTGTGCGCGAAGTAGTTATCTACTTGAAATTAAGTGTAGGCTTTGCTCATAGTTTAACGGTAGAGTGCTTCCATACCAAAGTAGAGATGTACAGGTAAACTAAATGTTGCCAGGAAGGCCATTGATAAGGATGTTTTGTCGCAGAGTCTCGTACTTTTTCTGTTTATTAATTAAAGTTGCCTTTAATTAATATATGTGCCATTCAAAATAGTCATTTTAATCTTTGATTATTCCATTCTCTGTCGTGGAAACTTACCTGCATACAATTAGAACAGATGCAATTTCCACCTATACAGGCTCCACCTCGACAATCTTTCTCTATGCAGGTTGCGTCACAAGCTCCCGTTCCGAAGGTACAGCTGCCGCCACCGACAGCTTCTGATCCTGGTGTACCTGTAGAGTAATTAACGCATTTAACAGATCATGCCTTACGGTGGGTTGGGGGTGGGTACGTTGGATACACCTCCCAATTTGTCAGCCAGTTTTTTACTTTATGTATGTATGTATGTTTTTTTTTTGTGTGTGTGTGCGTTTGTGTGTGTGTGTTTTACAAAGGGCAATACCCTTCAAAGCACCGAGAGTACTGGTGGGTCGATTGTCTCTGCGTGTAGAAATAATCCTAGACTTGAAATAAACTGTTTCATTTAACCCTAGAGTTCCGGATTTTAAGCCGGCAAAGTCTGTCGACCTTGATCGGACGCCGTGTTCTGTGGCATCCGGTCTGGGTCTACACTGTTTGCCAAGCACATATTCCAAGATAACCCTTTTACCCAACACTCTGACCTCAGTCACTGCGGGTATTTTCTATAAAAAAAGTCAAGTCAGTGACTGATTTTTAATTTTAAGAAAATTCCACAGCAGCCGACTTAGCAGATCTGGGTGCACGCAACTCACTGAGTACCCACAGTCTAAATTTTTATATTTTAGAGCAGAAATAAGAAAAATAAAGGAGTCCATTTCAAAATTTTGGGGTGTCAGGTTGTGTTTTCTTCAAAATTTGTTTGGAAAATGACTGAACTTTTAGCAAACAATGGAGGCCCTGATCAGACGCCGCGTACTGCGGCGTCTGATCTGGGCCTGCACTGTTTGCCCTGGTACCCGTTTTGGGGTTTCCGGTACTTAATGGGTTAAAGAATATGATAACGGCATCCTGAAATCTAATTATGCAGCGGAACCTCGCGCTATGATTAACCCTGGTTTCATCACGAAAACACGCCTATATAATTATGACCCCCTCAAACCCCACTTTTTGGAAAACGGGCCTACACTGGTAAACCTTATTTTTCTTATTTCTGCTCCAAAATATAGATTGTGGATACTAGTTAGAACGCCTCGATGAGGCGGTTCTAGCGAGTACCCACAAGCTATATTTTGAGCAGAAATAAGAAAAAATATCACAATTTTTCATCTTAAAATGTTCGTTTTTTCCGCGGTAAAGTTTATAATGTATTTGTATAGGCGTGCTTTCGTAATGTGTTAAAACTACCCCTATCTCGAAGTAATGTTCATTTCTTCTAAAAGGCGATTAAGGGGAATGGGAACACCTGGCAGATTTTTCTGCCATTTTTCAAAGGGAGACAACTTTCGGAACTTCCTGTTCCCCTTTCTATAAATCCTGTCTCACTGAAAAAGGGGTCTACTCTTAAAGGAAAAGAATTGCTCGTCAGGAGCAAATTATTTCCTTTAAGAGTTGACCGCTAATAACATGGGAGACATTGGAGGTTACAGCTCTGCGTGGAAGCATCATGCAGCCCATCTATTTCTTCAAGCCCTGATGGGCGGGGACAAATGTATAAAAAAACATTGTATACAACAACAGTTGACCCCTGTGACTACTTCAACTGAAACAAGGGCATCAAAATTAAACAACAGTCAATATCGTAGGTACCAGGCCTATAGTGATGCCCTGAAGTATTCTTTCTTCCCTAGAACTATTCCTCAGTGGAACAGACTTCCCTCCTCTGTGGTAAATGCCAAAACTGCAGAGGAGTTTAAAGTCCGCATGGTGTAGATTGGGACCCAGAGGTGTGCGTTTTAGTACACCTCTACAAGCAAATTGTAAATAGTTTTAAGAACTGATAGATAGATAGATAGATAGATAGATAGATTAGATAGATAGATAGATAGATAGATAGATAGATAGATAGATAGATAGATAGATAGATAGATAGATAGATAGATAGATAGATAGATAGATAGATAGATAGATAGATTTTATCCTGGTCACAAAATATGCCTTGGTTGAAATCTCTTGTCACGAAGAAAAAGTAAAAACATAGCCAACTACTGCAAAACATTGCTTTAATTTATTTGTTTGTTTGATTCGAGGTTGAACGTCCCCGTCATCACTATTTAGGTCAAATTCGAGACGTAGCTTCCTTTTCGTGGGACTCTTACCCGACACTGAGATGAAATGACATATCAAGCCCTGCCGACCATGAAACCAATAGAGTTTATATGCGTGGACAGTCCAACTCGCACCACATTACCTGGGCAGTCTTAGACTTCCGAAGCTGTTTACCAGTACTCATGTGCGGTCGGTAGCGTCATGCAGCCCAATCTATTTCTCCAAGCCCGGATGGGCGGGGCCGTGCTTTGTTTTAGAAGAGTTTTAAACATAAAAATCATAACTCGAACAATTTTTCAAAAGTTTGGAAATTTATGACCAATGGATTATGATATGACATTATGCATCTGCCCTCCACCTATATTGTAACGGTTATGGCTAAATATCACTTCTACAGCCTTGCTGTAGGAGCCGGCTCTTTTAGCGACGCGGGTAGAGTGGTTGGCTTATTCACGAAGTTAAGCAACGGGTATTGCGGTTAGTACCTGGATGTGTGACCGTGTTGCTTGACTTCGTGGACGACCCGGTGCACGCTACATTGGTGGCAGCGGTGGGATGAAAAACAGTGCCGCTGGTTTGTTGCATAGACTCCGCCCTCGGGTTTAGCCTTGTGAGGCATGTGTGACTTCGGGACGAAGTCAAGAGATGAGGGGGAGAAATGTAACGGTTATGGATAAATACCACTTCTACAGCCTTGCTGTAGGAGCCGGCTCTTTTAGCGACGCGGGTAGAGTGGTTGGCTTATTCACGAAGTTAAGCAACGGAGATTGCGGTTAGTACCTGGATGGGTGACCGCGTTGCGTGACTTCGTGGACGACCCGGTACACGCTACATTGGTGGGATGGAAACAGTGCCGCTGGTTTGTTACATAGACTTCGCCCTCGGGTTTAGCCTTGTGAGGCATGTGTGACTTCGGGACGAAGTCAAGAGATGAGGGGGAGAAATGTAACGGTTATGGATAAATATCACTTCTACAGCCTTGCTGTATGAGCCGGCTCTTTTAGCGACGCGGGTAGAGTGGTTGGCTTATTCACGAAGTTAAGCAACGGGTATTGCGGTTAGCACCTGGATGGGTGACCGTGTTGCTTGACTTCGTGGACGACCCGGTGCACGCTACAATATCAGCCCTTGGCCCTAGGGCTGATGCGGGAGTCTCGGGCTGATATGGGGTAATGTGTGAAAAATGCCATATGATAATCTCTATATAATAGTCATGTTTCATAGATCCAGTGGCTCCTCGCTATCTCACATCATGAAAACACGCCATTGAACCCCACTTTTATGTAGTAAAACTGGGGTTTTCAGGGGTAAACCTTATTTTTCGTATTTCTGCTCTAAAATATAGATTGTGGGTACTCTTCAGAACCGCCTCGATGATCTATATTTGAGCGGAAATAAGAAAAATATTACGATTTTTCATCTTAAAATTTTCTCTATTTTCGGCGGTTTAGTGTATAATGCATTTGTATAGGCGCGTTTTCATAATGTGCCTGTTATTGCCATGTCAACATGTCTATGTAAAAAAGATATATCAATTTTTAGATGAAGCCTTGTGATATCTTTTGATGCACACATGTGCTGGTCCGCTGTTTGGCGGTGTCTCATCGTGGCAACCACAGCGAGTACACAGAGCCCATGCCGTCCCAACAAGAATATGACATTGAACAGCCCAGCACACACCGCCGTTTACCATACTGGTGTCTGCCGGTCTGTACACCCCATAGGCCTGTTTCACACATGGCGTTAACATGTATTCTATAAAAATTCGTTTTCTGTGAAAAGTTATTCTTATTTAGTGGCTTTAAGCTTGAAATGATGCAGTATCATTTCTTACTTTTTTATAGTGATAAGATTTCCCATACAAATTGAATTAACTTACCATTTTAATCCTATTTTTTGAAAGTTGACATTTGTATCAAGTTTATATGTCAACGCAATTCTAGTTTCGGTACTGGACCCAACTACAGAGCTTCCGCTTCTTCGAAAATACACTTAATAAAAAAAAAACATTATTAGGACCAAACGTGACAGTACAAGGTAAGGATGGAACTTCAGAAAAGTTCTTAATACTTAACATGCTAATTATCTTTTACAAATAAATTGGCACAGAAAGACGATTTCTGAGAAGGACACAATACTCCGCGATTATTTTCCTACGCGCTTTCCGATGATATTTGAGCCGGGACACAGCATTACCTGCAATTTGCATGTGCACCTAGCGAAGAATTAGATCAGCCTGCGCATCCCTACAGTTTGACATGAGACGTTTCTTGCTGCATGAAGGAGCATTGAGCCCTTAGCTATCCATAGAGCGCACAACGAAGACTCTTATCAGACTGCGCTGCTGATCTGAGTCTTTGCTGGGCACACATGTAAATTGTAGGAAATGTTGTGCCTCGGCTCATTGATGTAACTGGTTTGAGATTTTACTCTTTCATTCCTGAGTTTCTGAAAAGGACTCTTCAAACTTTAAATATATTCTTATAGAAAAAGATTTCTGATCAGTTCATTTACATGGTGGCAAACAGTGTACATGTCGGTGTAGATTCTGGTGAAACTGCTCGCTACGTGCCGTCTTATCTGGATCTACAAGGTTTGCATAGATACAATGTATTTCGACATCGGGGTCTGCAACGGTCTACAGGGTTAAAGGGGCTAGTTCGCTTCTCTGTGATTATAAAACCCTTTACTGACCGACATCGAACACAGTTATTCGAGAGCTTTAATTACAAAATGTGTTGAAAGCTGAGTTTTAAATCAAGTTCCGTACTTTTACCAAAAACGTTAAGACACCGATCAGACGCTACATTCTGTAGCCTCTCATTCTGTGTTAATTGTTTCCAAATGACCAAGTATTGGAACAATTAGCATTTATGGGTTAATATTTTTAGGACCCGTAAGCTTCAATACCGTACAGGTTGTGGAATAAACGTATTTTTATTCGCATTTGATAAGACGAATCAGTCAGTCGAAGTTCGCTAAACGCGGCGTCTGCTCTGGGTTATAATGTCTAAATCAAATGGTTTGAAAATGATCTGTCAAGGTATTCTCCTTTTAATGTCACCACGCCCGATGAAACGTACGTATCTGCATCGTCTTATCAACGCGACGTTGATGACGTCGTGTGTCCGCTAGGAAAACTTCTCTGTAAGATTATTAGCAGATGGGACAAGCGCAGAATATACTGAGCTAATTTAAAAAAGTTTATGGTTTTACCATGAAAAAAATAGCAGATACGTTTATCTTTCTTTCTTTCTTTCTTTTTTTTTTCTTCGTGTGGTGGTTGGGTGAGGCAAAGGTGATGTGTATCTTGTGCCACTGGGGCGTCCAGCTGATACTGACTTACAGTTAGGCAAGGCCTGCTGTCCTTGCAGCAGGTAAGGTTAGAGGTGTGTATGTGTGTTGTGTGGGGGGATCTTTTCTTCTGTTTCTACACTTACATACATTTTTTTTGTCTTTCTCCTCTGTCTCTCACTTTCATCTCCTCTACTATCTTTCTATCTCTTCTCTCCCTTTCTCTGGGAGACTACACAAATGACCCACAGGGGTTAACCTGTATTAAACTCAAAACAAACAATCAATCATTTTTTTTCGTCGTTGAATTTTTAACCCTCTGGGAACTTGTCAACTAAATATCTAGAGAACTGCTTGATCTACTACTGGCATTGTTATCATGATAATTATTCCTTATAAATCAACTTTCCTCAGTACTTTCAGTACTTTGATTTTAATTTTATTTTAGTATTAAATAATTGGTGTAATTTTCAAATATAGGGATCAACCATGGTTTTTCATGCATTAACATTTGCCGGATCCATAGGAAGCTGTTTGAACATGAGGCCGCTAGGCCAAATGTTCAAATATCTTCCGAGGGATCCGGCAAATGTTAATGCAATGAAATAACCATGGCTGATCGTTGTTGTTGCATAACTTACGAATCCCACCGGAAATTTGACGCAAACGCACAAAATCTCCATATAAATTCCAAATAAACTCTTCAAATGCGACAGGCAAACCAAAATGGCGGCCAGTTCAGAATATTGTTTACAGTGACGTTGTCGTGCAATAACCCTCTGACGTCATCATAGAACCCTAAAACGCTACGTCGCTCAACGTAACGTAAACAAAGCAAGACCCGTCTTGTGATATCAAAAGCTCAAAATCCATGTTCAAACAGCACGCGAATTTCATGATTTGAACATGGTTTTTGCTGTTTGAGCACGGCTTTCGGTCAATTTGACAATGGCTTCAAACAGCAATGCGCATAGGTATTTATGCAAGAATACGTGTTTGCGTGACGCCATATACAAATATTTCTTAACGGTGGTATAAATTTATTGCGCCTTACTCCAGTCCTATTACAATGGGGCCGGCTTCTGTTTCCACTGCGCTCAAGGAATTTTTTATTTATTTATACTTAAGTTTTTATTAATTATTTGATTGGTTTTTACTATTTATATTTTATTTTTATTTATTACGTCATTTTAACATAACATAAATACACTCACCTAGAAGAACAATGATCAGTGCCAAACCGAAAATAACAGCAAACTTCATTTTGCTTTCTTATCGTTATGTCTGCTAACTTCTTATCGTTATGTCTGCACACTATCACAGTTGAAGAAGTAATAAGCTTCAGACAGACAGATCCCCACATATGTCACCAAATTCGCGCATGCGTCCATATGATTAGACCACAGCAAATCCAACAAGACCAAAGTGCAATAAGCGGCTTTAACACGCTGCAAAATGCATTTACAATGGCGCGATTGCTGTTTACAGTGCCTAAAGATGTTAATAACGCGTAACAGCGACGTGTGATTCCGACGTCTGTCGTAGATTACGCAAACGTTCCTATACAAATACATTGCAAACTTGACCGCCGAAAAAACGAAAATTATAAGATGAATTATTGTGATATTTTTCATATTTCTGCTCAAAGTATAGATGGTGGGTACTCGTTACAGCCGCCTCCTAACGATAACCCATAATCCTTATTTTATAGCAAAAATAAGAAAAATGGTATACCCCTTTAAACCCAAGCTTTACTATATAACAGTGGGGTTCAATGGGGTTCAAATTTTTTTAGGCGTGTTTTCGTGATGGAGGAAACCGAAGAGGTTCTGATCACACCGAATCCTTGGTTGCGCCTTTTCTTTAGACTTGAAAGTTCCACGTCGAAGGGCTTTACAGTATTTCATGTATCTAATAAGTTGGTGTTAAGACTCAGATCAGACAAAAGCAATCAGTTTGATCATGGTTTGAATTTTTGATATTCACTGTCAGCACTGAAAATATGTTCAAATATCAGAAACTTTATTGCAGTAAACAAGCGGTCAAAAATAGGTGTTTAAGGGGAGCACCGGTTTTATCAAATCGAGTGACTTCCTCAACTCTACTTTAAATAGAGAAAACACGGAGTTTATTCTTTTCACTTCTGCTCCAGCCGGGGTAGTTATATATATATATATATATATATAATTTCCGCTCCTAAACGTGAATTCTGTGACAATTAAAGTTCTCTTCAGAACTACCTCAATTACGAGCACCTACAATCTCTTTTTAAAGCTGAAAGAAGAAAATACAGTAAAATTCCTATATTAAGACCACCTTTTGAACAGTCCCAAAGGTGGTCCCTGACCAGAGGATACTGTTTGCAGAAAACCCAAAGAAAGAATAACTGCAACCCTCTAAATAAGCGTTTTAAAGCAGAATTAGACTGAAATTTAGACATCACGAAAACACGCCTATATAATTTTGACCCCCTCTAACCACACTTTTATATAGTAAAACTGGGGTTTGCAGGGGTAAACCTTATTTTTCTTATTTCTGCTCTGAGATAAAGATTGTTGGTACTCGTTAGAACCGCCTCAATGAGGCGGTTCTAACGAGTACCCACAGTCTATATTTTGAGCAAAAATAAGAAAAATATCACAATTTTTCATCTGAAAATTTTCATTTTTTTCGGCGATAAATGTGTCAATGTATTTGTAGAGCCGTGTTTTCGTAATGTGATCTTAATAGCGGAATTTTACTGTATATTTTTTTCATCACAAGAAATGTCTGCTTTGGAGAGTATGAAAGATTGTACTGCATCACTAAAATACGCCTATAATTTTTTGACCCCTTTAAACCCCACTTTAATATAGTGAAACTGGGGTTTACAGGCGGGTATACATTAATTTTTTTCTTATATCTGTTCTAAAACATAGATTTGTGGGTACTCGTTAGAACCACCTTTACGAGGCGGTTCTAACGAGTTGCCACAATCTATGTTTTCTGCAGAAATATGTATATATATATCTTTTTATCTGAAATTTTCATTTTCTGTGTCTAAATTTTCAATAGATTTGGATAGGCGTGTTTTAGTAATGTATGTCACATGGGTATGTTATCCTGGTAAGATTAGGCAACTAAGTTAACAATGTCATGCAAACCCGACTTCATATTAGGAAACCAAATCGATGCATGATAATGCTATCTATGAAAAACATTTTTTTCAGGTGAAAGTTTGTAAGATTATAATTTATTGTAGGTGCTCTGTGTTTTGAAGTAAAATAATAGAATTAATAGATACCCATATCAACCCCTCTTTCACTTCTCTGAGTTGAGGTTTTACGTCCCGTCAACACTATTTAGATCATTTTAGAGACATTGCTTCCGATTTTGTGGGACGTTTACCCGAGACGAAATGACTTCTCACGACCTATCGCCCATTGAAACGGATAGGGTTTAAGAGCGGTCGTATTCACTTTATGCTTGCTCCAGTGTTCCTGTGGCGTTGTGTGCAGCACCGGATGTCTCAACGCGTTTTACTGTCGAGTCCTCCTCCTTGGGTCAACTCAGAGTTGATTCAATGATGAGTTAGAAAACCTTCGCGCGAATCGAAAAATACGTGGTTGAACCACAGTGAAAGCGAGGGTGGATCCCGTAAAGTACACTTAAGCCCACCAGTAATTTCTACTGACCGTTCCAAGTCCGACGGATGCTTTTGATGTGGTTCCTTCCTGTTTTATATTGGTGGTTCTGTTTCTTTTCTTAATTATGTATGCTGTTATGTTGGTGATTCTGATTCTTCCCTTTCCTAGATGTTCATTTTGGTTGCGTTTTTCGTTCCTTTTTGGTGTTTGTTATGTTGGTGATTCTGAATCTTTCTCCAATTATGCACTTTGTTCCTTTTTATCTGAGTCACTACCTGTTTTGTTTAATGTCGCAACTCCATGTTTTGACTTCTTACCCCAGTGAGATTATGGGGAGAATTTGGTATCTGATTGTATCAGTCTTTTCAATTGGCGTCACTTATTCAGGGCAGGCTTAGACCTAAGCGGTTTACCAGTGCTCATGTTTGGTCGGTTTCAGGTCTGCACGGAAGTACCATGCAACCCCATCTATTTCTTCAGACCCGATGGACGGGCAGCCCCTCTTTTATCATCGTGTCGATTCTAAAGAGGGCCCAGAACATACATTTTAAGATAAAATAAGAAATGAAAATATCCCTATATTGTCCTGAAAATATCTACATCTGAAAGTTATTTGGAAAATTCTACTATAAAATGATATTGAATCTGCCATGGTGTATGTGTTGGATGTCTGTGCTAAGGTCAAACTCTGTTAAAGACTCATCCGTAATTCTGGAGACGCTCGGGATCGAAACTAAGACCCCTGGTTATACCCCCGGCATACGAAGTATGCTATGGGGGTGTATAGTTTTCGTCCTGCAGTTCGTCCGACCGTCTTTCTGTCTGTCCGTCCGTCCGTCCATCCGTCTGTCCGTTAACATTTTGGTTAAATTTTTGCGTCAAAGTTTCTAAGAGAGTGTATCTTCTGAACCCTTTGATGGATATAGTTGATACTTACATTGATTGAAGTTGCACACTGTTCTAAAGTTTTTATTTATGCGTGTCCAAGCCCCCACAGTGACCTTGCGGTCAAGGTCACAGACTTAAAATTTTTACATTTGGTTAAAGTTTTATGTCAAAGTTTATAGATGCATGTATGATCTAAACTCTAAGACAAATTCAGTTGATACTTGCATCACTGTTGCATACCAGTCCAAACATTTTGTGATGTATGTCCCTTCCCCCACCCACGGTGACCATGACCTCAAGGTCACGGACTTAGAAATTTGACATTTGGTTGAAGTTTTATGACAAAATTTATAGATGCCTGTATGTTCTCAACTCTTAGACAAATTCAATTGATACTTGCATCGATGTATTTCATAACAGTCCAAAGATTTCATTGATGCATACCCCACCCTGCTGATTCAGTAACATTGATACCCTCATCCCTTCAGTAACTTTGATGCCCTCACTCCCTTGGTCCATTTAGAAATTTTATGTTTCGTTGACCTTTTACAAGGACAGTTATAGATTCTTATAGCTTCTTCTTGACATCTTCATTCATATTACATTGTACATACAAGCTCGAAAGATATATCAGAGGGTGGCGCTGACCGGGGGCATACGTGACCCACTGGTCGCTTGCTCTAGTTTCAGGGGCGAGTAACTTAACCACAACAACACAGGGAGGCTTCTATAAATCAGTCATAGTAAAGCAATCATCAGCGCTCGAGTCATTGAAGTTTCACTGCATATAGGTATCACTTTTGGGTCGACTTTCAGTCAATCAATCAATCAAATCAACTTTATTTTTCTCAGTATACATATAGTTTTAAATGAGAACTTAAAAAATAAAATACAATAATAATACAAAGCGACCTAAAGTGACTAACTACAGAAGCTGCCCGTCTACTATTGTCCACGTGACTATCGCTGACCATGTTCAAAATCAGGTACCGGTCTATTCCGTTCAATGTGACATCAGGATGCTATGTAAAAAGTAAAATCTGTGCTCGTGTACTTTGACATCGGCAAACAATGGCAAACAGTGCAGACCCAGATCAGACGCCGTATAATGCGGGTCTGATATGGGTATACACTGTTTGCTTAAAATACTGGGGCCAGTTGTTCAAAACTAACGACATCGTTAGTTAACGTATCGTTAAAACTTTGATCATTTTTCCAGCAAAAATACCAAAATTTACGATATTGTTCTTGCTAGAAGAGTTAACAATATGACCACTAACGAGCTCGTTAAGCTAACGATGCTTTGAACAACTGGCCCCAGATATTTACAGTTTAATCCTCAGCTCAGGACTATTTTCCAAGCCTAAACTCAGAGACAATCGACCCACCAGTGCTTTGATTTTAACTGATGTAATGGTTCCTTTTACTTCTATCTATCTATCTATCCATCTATCTATCTATCTATCTATCTATCTATCTATCTATCTATCTATCTATCTATCTATCTATCTATCTATCTATCTATCTCCGGGATACCCAGAAGACGACTTTGCGACCAACGCTGACCCTGATCAGCCTGCAAATCGGCACATGCTGATCAAAGGATTCGCTGTTCGCGTGAATCTCTGTGGTATCGTAGCCAGTAGGAAATGATGTAAGACCCTGGTCAGGCTAAGTGGGTGCGTAAGCTGATCTGTGTTCTACTGAATAAGTTACTTTTTCGAACCCATTTCTGATCAACGAATCAAGATAAATGATATATTTACTCTAACTCGCAAACTGAGTAACAGTGTTGATCCTGATCAGATGGCTCTTTGATCTGAATCTGCACTGTTAGCAAAGGTAGTGGCTATCGTGTAAAGCAGAAAAAGGGTTAACCCATTTTGTACCGAATCGAATCTTCCTCCTTAGATATAACAGGAGTCCATATCAATATTAGGGTTGTCAAGTTGTATTTTCTTTAAAATTAACTTGGAAAATGGCTGTACTTTTTGCAAACAGTGCAGGCCCTGATCAGATGCCGCATTCTGCGGCGTCTGATCTGAGACGGCACTGTTTGCCAATTACCCATTTCGGGGCTTCTGGTCCAAAAAGGGTAAACACCTGGCCGTATTCAGTATTATATAATGAAACGAGCTTTTCGTTATTCTTATGTTGTGGGATTACAAAGGGGCGCTGTTTTGTTTGTTTGTTTGATTTGAGGTTTAACGTCCCCGTCAACACTGTAAAGGTCATTTTGGAGACGTTGCTTCCAATTTTGTGGGACTTTTACCCGACATTGAGATGAAATGACATCTCAAGCCCTGTCACCCAATGAAACCAATAGGGTTTATTAGCATGGACGGTCAGCCTCGCACCGCGGTTCCTGGACAGGCTTAGATCCTCTAAGCGGTTTACCAGTACTAGTGTGCGGGCCGGATTCAGCTCTGCATGGAAGCATCATGCAGCCCATATATTTCTTCAAGCCCCTATGCGCGGGGGCCGACAAGGGGGCGCTGTATGTGTGTGTGAATTCGGGTTTAACGTCGCTTTCAACAATTTTTCAGTCATATCACGACGGTGTCTGGTTGCGACAGGGAGCTCAATGCTCACGTTTATAGTGCTGCCTCACTGAAGTATCATGTCCCAGACACATTACATGATACCACACCCAGTCACATTATCCTGACACTGGATCGACCAGTCCTAGCTCTACCCCGTAAATCTGAGTGCCAAGCGAGGAGCAGCTAGTACCATTTTTAACGATTTTGGTATGTCGCGGCCCGGGATCGAACCCGAGACCTCCCGTTCCCCGGAGCGGACACAGGGGGCGCTGTATGATCAGGGGTTAGTGTGTGTATGATTTCCAGTGTAAATTGGTAATTGCAAACAAATAAGGAATGCGAACATTTATTGATTAGCGAGAAAATTAGCCACTTTTAGGAAGAGGGTATTAGGCAAACAGTGTAGATCCAGATCAGACGCCGCATAAATACGGCGTCTGTTTCGGGTCTACAGTGTTAATTAGCATGATTTTTCGCGAAAATAATAGACCCAATATCCCTATAACAGTAGAAGAGTCCACCCGTATAAAAAGGTTAAGCTGGCAGCCACCGTCGGGATATGAGCAGCGTTCAAACCAAGATAAGACGTCGCTTTATGCGGCGTCTGATCTGGGCCTACACCGTTTGCTATTGAGCACAGTCCAGGTTTTACTATTTGCCTAGCGCTTTGATGTCACAGGGAGAAGACAGCACTGCTATAAATAACCAGTACCTTGATTTTTACATGGTCATCTATGGTCACGTGTACAAAAGCAGAGGGGAAGCTTCTCGTGTAACGTATACTAGGTATTATCATATGACGTAGCTTCTGAGAAAACAATAAATTAACGCCATGTAATATTTTCGATAATCCACTACAGTGGATTAATTATGCAAATTAGCTAGATACGTCCCGTGACATTACATGTACGACGTCCTTAACGACGTCGCGTTTACTCATGGCGGAATATTGACATTTTTGTAAAAAATATCCTGAATAAAGTGCGTTTTAAATGTCATATAAAAAACAGAATCTTGCATTCGTGCTCATGTATTATTGAATTTATTAAACTCGTTGAGGAAAAGGGATAAAATTTTATCCATCTTCCTCAACTCGTTTATACAATACAATAATACATGAACACTCATGTAACGTATGGTCGACTGATAAACAATCGACCCACAAGGAACATCACATGATGAATCCATTGCAAGGTGTGACATGTCTAGACAGATTACTTTCACTCATATGACTTTACATTCATTGAACAAAAAATGCCACTTTAAAGTTTCGCTAAATATGGAACAAATTTTAATTAAAATTAAGTATACTCAGTTGGTATAATTTCACACTTTTGTAATTTCTTGAAGCTTAATTGCTCGCTTACACTTCAATACGCCCGCGGAATGCAGGTAACGAATTACGAAAATCATCTTACATATTCCTGGAAATATAATATAATGCGGATAGGACATATGTTGTTGCATACGTAGACATAAATGTTTTTTCTGTTAATTTCTCATTACGATAGCACACCCATCTTCTAAAATGGCGTCTTTCTTTCTTTTCTAGAACAAGCCTTTATCAGATGATTTATATATATTGTTCTTATTTCTAACATACTGAACCGAAAAAGAAACGCAACTTTTTAACCCAAAAGATTTTCATGCAACCATCAGGTTGACTGAAAAATCATTCATACTTTTCAAACTTCCTTATGCAGAAACATTTGGGCGATATCTGTACAGTTGAACGCTCCACTTGGCAATTCGTTGTTTTCAACATTTCCTCGTGCAGTACGTTAAATGTATACAGTAACCTCATCATATTGGCATAATATGTTTCCTGGAGGTTAGGTTTCAAAAGTCAGGTAAAATTTCTCTACGGAATATGGTACGTTTGACGCAAGATCAACGCAACGTAGCGGTCAAAATGCTCATCGCCAGGAACTTCCAAGTGAGTAAATCGATGATAACTCGCTTGTACCAGCGTCTATGTCAAACGGGAACGACAAACGACAGGCCCAGAAGTGGACGTCCACGCGTCACGACACGTCGACAGGACCGATACATCCGTCTAACCCACCTTCGTATTCGGTTCCGTACAGCCGTCGAGACGTCTCAGGTGACACCAGGAACAAACAACAATCGAATAAGTGCAGATACTGTCAGGAATCGCCTTCGAGAGTTTAGCTTGCGTCCACGTCGTCCGTACGTAGGTATGCCATTAACACGACGGCGACGTCAGGTTAGAATGGCGTGGCTCACACAACAAAAGCCAAACCTGTTTCCCCTTCGTTAGTGGCGTAATATTTTCTGACGAGTCCAGGTACTTGTTGTACAGAGCTGACGGCCGTCAACGTGCGTAACGACTGCACCACGGAGGCTTCTACCTCATTTAGGTGGGTGGCTAAATTTAGTATTGAGCTTTTTTTTATTAAAGTTAAATTCTACCGAGGCGATTTCTACGAGTTCCCACGATATCTATTTTTGGGCAAAACTAAGAAAAATAATATACACCTTAGTTGCATTACATCAGTTTTCTCAATATAAAGTCAGGTTTACAGGGTATTCATTTCACGGACTTGTTAACATTTTTGCTCGAAGGATTAGGAGACGGTTATTAGATAATAAATGTGCTCATTTTTTTATTCTAAAAGAACAAAACAAGGAAATTTGAAATGAACTTAAGCAGTTTTAAATGAAACAATTCATCTTATCAAATAAAAGCTTCATTTCGGCAAATGAAACAAAATTATTTCTAAATATTATTAATAAGCCTGTAGAAGCCTCCGTGGTGTAGTAGTTACGCTACACGCCTTGTAAACCAGGGATCGCAAGATCGATCCCGGGCTTCTCCAGACTTTCGGGTGAGCCTTTAAACAGAGGTCCCGCCTCCGTATGACCTTAGCTGTTGGTGGGACGTAAAACTCTAGCACTCACTCATTAATAAGCCTGAATTGATCGGAGGCCATCCATATTAACACCGTACCAGGTCAACCAATATTAACCAGAGGTCAAAATCAATAATCATGTTTTTAATTTTGTCAATTAATAAAATTGTCATTAATCAAGTAATTTCGTATTGGCCCAGTTACAGGTCCGAGATGGACAATAAAGCAGATCTTGCCAATACGAAATTACTTGATTTAAAACATCATATTATAAGCCGGTAACATAAATGGTACAAATTAAAAAGATATAACGAAGTACCGAAATTATATAACCCTCTCTAATGCCTTTCACTTCTTCTTCTTCATCTTCGACTTCTTCATCTATCTCCAGCTAAAGACAAGCTACATGAACACACCAGCAAATGAAAGGATATTGCCAGCAAGTTAAAGAACGATAATTTGTCATTCTTTTTGTTTGATGTGAGGTTTAACTTCCCTGTCAACACTGTATAAGTCATTTTGGAGACGTTGCTTCCAATTCTGTGTGACTTTTACCAGACATTGAGATGAAATTACATCTCAAGTCCTGTCGCTCATTGAAACCAATAGGGTTTACAAGCATGGACAGTCCGACTGCACTACTTTGCCTGTGCAGGCTTAGATCCTCTAAGCAGTTTACTAGTACTCGTGTGCGGTCGGTTTCACGTCTGCGTGGAAGCATCATGCAATCCGTCTATTTCTTCAAGCCCCGATGGGCGTGGGGGCCGTTGACTTTCTATTTGAAATGAATGATTGGTTGTTTTGTGTTTAACGACAAGTCAACCCTTGTGGGTATTTTGTGTCGTCTCCCGGAGATAGAGAGAAAAGAAATAGAAGAGATAGTAGAGGAGATGATAGTGAGGGACAGGGGAGAAAGAGGAACATGAATAGAAGTGTAGAAAATGAAAAAATAACAACCCCGCACCATCTGCCGTTACTTGCTGCAAGAAAAGCAGGCCTTGCCCAACTGTAAGCCAATATCAGTTAGACGCCCCAATGACGTGCATGTAAGTTATACTTGACATTGCCTCACCCAACGACACCTTTGTTTGAAATGCGACACTGGAATAGAAGGTGGGGATTGAAATTCGCTACCACTGGTATTGAAGTATTGAATCGGCCACTTTAAAGGACAGATCCCTTTCCAATTTGGAGAGTGTCTGACTTTTAGCTTTGTTATTGTTGTTGTTGTCAGCCTTACAATAAGAGACTAAATGACCCTACACCGCTCACCTGACTCTAAGTGTTAACAAATGACAGAGTGCTAAAGGAACCTTTAAATAGCACCTGATAGTTTTTTCTGTGTTTTTACGGCTCTTAAAGATTATTTTATTTATTTCGCGCTGATCGTTAATAACAGTTGGGCGAAAACTATCTGATTGTGTGTGTAATTCAACCAACTAATACCTTCAAATTTATGTTGGATGTGACTAATCCTAAGGGACAAGAAAATACATTGTTATTAATTAAAAGGGTGGTTTCTTTTATAAAGGGGGTTGGTCATACCTGGGGAACCCGAAGTCTGTGTAACTGAATGCCTTTTACAATAAGGAACGAATATATATATAGCTATGGGGTGGGGTTCAGAAGGGTTTCTGAGATATTAAGCTCTGTATGAACTGGAGGGGCTGGGACATAGCACCAAAGGACCCCAGGTGTATGGTTTGCAGGATTTGTGAAGGAGACCACCAAAAATTGCGATAAGCTAAAAGGAAGGATCTTACTTTCGTCACAGTTTCACTGGTAAGCATTAATGTAGTAAAGTGTTTGACAAGACCGTGTGCTTTCTGTGTACACTTCCTATTTAAGTGGATTAAGCATTGTTCTGCCACAATTTAGCTAAAATTTAAATCTAAAAGGGTTCTCCTATCAATTGAAATCTGGGAATAATATTTTTGTCGCATAGGTTAATCATATTTTATTGCATATAATAGCAAGCAATTGGGTTGGGCCACAAATTCTCTCAACATTAAATACTGCCCTTCGCATACAGTTATATACGCAAGTTATTTATGCACATGGTAATGACAATACATAATAAAACATGTTGAAATAAAATAAATAAATAAATACATAAATAAATAACGACGTGGTAGTGAGACTCTGTAAGTCAAAGCAGCCATACATGATCTGTCAACATTGGTTTAGGAATTGTTAAAACGTTTGGTATCTTTGATAAGTTTATGGACACCACCTAAAATAAGTAAATTATCTTGGTCCGCCAAGGATGTATCCCCAAATAAGATTTTATTAAAAGGTCTGAAGATGTGCATATTCTTTTTTCAATATCCTTAAATAATTTTTTTTCACTTATTTCACCTTTTTTAACTTAGACAATTTTTGAGATCTACTAATGTTAAAATGTATAAATGCAGAGGGTGAAAATGTCTGGTTGTCTGGAACATCAATCAATTTTCAAAGTCTAGAATTTCTACGTTATTGCAGGTAAACTTGAACTCATTTAAGTCAAATCAAGTAATAAAGGTTTGGATTTTATGAATACAAAAATTCATGGCTGTTCGATGCCTGCTTCTTGGTCGGATTCAGAACTTTTCAGCCTCCGCTAAATTGATACTAGCACGTTTTTAGAAAATGGACAAAATCTGGCATCGTGGTGTCTTCAAGTACCTCCATGAAAAGGGGTTAGCTCCTAAAGACATTCATGCCGATATGATTGCTACATTAGGGGATGATCCGCCTCCGTATGCAATCGTGAAAATGTCGGCAGCAAATTTTAAGATGGGCAAGGACAGCCTTGAAGATGATGGCCGGTGTGGACGACCCACAACGGCAACAACTGAGGAAACCATCAGCCAAGTGCACAGGGCCGTGATGGATGACAGGCGTTTAACTGTGAATCAGTTAGCTAACACTGTTGGCATCTCCCGTGAACGAGTAGAGAACATTCTACACAGTGAATTAGGAATGTCGAAGGTTTCCGCCAGATGGGTGCCACGGCTTTTGACGCCTGACCAAAAGTTGACCAGACTGAACCTGTCACAAGCCAACTTGGCTATTTTTGAAGCAGACCAAGATGGTTTTCTTGGCCGTTAGGTCACTCAGGATGAGTGTTGGGTTCATCACTTTGAGCCAGAGACCAAAAGACAATCCATGCAATGGAAGCACCCTGGCTCACCCCTCCAAAGAAGGCAAAGGTCGTCTCCTCTGCAGGGAAGATGATGGCATCAGTGTTCTGGGATGCAAAGGGTATAATATTCGTAGATTACCTTCAAAAGGGCAGACAATTAATGGGGAGTATTATGCAGATCTGCTAAAACAATTGCGAAAAGCAATTAAGGCTAAACGATCCGGAAAATTGACAAAAGGGGTCTTGTTCCATCAGGACAATGCGCCTGCTCATAAATCGGTTGTCGCAATGGCTGCTGTGCATGACAGTGGCTTCACACTTGTCGATCACCCTCCGTATTCACCTGATCTAACTCCATCAGATTATTTCCTGTTTCCAAACATGAAAAAGCACTTGGCTGGGCAGCATTATCGGTCAGACGAGGAGGTGATAGCTGCTGTGGAGGAGTTTTTCAGGGACCAAGCTGAGACCTTCTATACCACTGGATCCAAGGACTCCAGCATCGCTGGAGGAAGTGTGTGGACAGGAAGGGAGACTATGTTGAAAAATAAGGCACTTTCAGCATGGACAAACCATTGGATCTTGGTCAGGCTCAGAACTTTTCAGCCTACCCTCGTCTATGGACACAGAGTGTGGCTGAAGCGTGAAACAGGCCTTTGGAGGCTCTCCATTGATCTACAGGAATGCCCAAGGATCATAGAAAGTTATTATCCGATAGAAAACATCCACAACCCCGTTAAACAAAGGTAAATACATGTATATAAGTGAACATAAAATACATACTTATTTAGAAACATGATGATTGATAATCATTAACTAAACGGTTGATAACAAAATAATGCTAACAATATTGGAATTTGTATAATAGAAAAGAATCCTGGAAGTTATAAGAAAATTCCACAACCGCTTTAAACCACTGTTCACTATGACACGGCCCACTTCAGATTGAATACAATATGGCGTCTCAAGCCCTGTCGTCCAATGAAACCAATAGGGCTTATAAGCATGGACGATCCGACTCGCACCGCTTTGCCTGGGCAGGCTTACATCCTCTAAGCGGTTTGCCAGTATTCCTAGACGAATTTTGAAATAACTAACCAGAAAACCAGAAATGCTAACCATCATGGGATGATGTGTTGCGCGTAAGACCCAGGTCGGTACCTCCAATGTCAAGATCATGCTTAAAGGTAAGGTAAGAAAGAGTCTTTTTTCTTGTCCTGTCAACAACTTTTTATGCCCCTGTATCGGATGATGCCGGGGGCTTTAAGTTTTTCGGTTTGCCGTCCATGTGTACGTGCGTACGAATGTACGTGCTTCTGTACAAATGCGTGTACAAACGTACATACGTAATCCTGCTATACTCAGATTAAGGCATTTGTACCAGGTAGAACCTTAACTCATATTTTCCAAACCCATGCATTGGATTTGGTCGGGCCCCTCGGAGTCTAACTGTTGGTTTTCTTTTGCTCCAGCAATTCTGTTGTTGTATGCTGTCGAGTCCTCAACCTTGTTTCATCTCTGTAGTTTTTTTTATTTTTATGTTCTCGGAGATGTTACACTGATGAGTTAGGAAGCCTTCATGCGGACTAAACAAAATTAGTGTATACCGCGACAGAGGTAAGGGCGAGGATTATGGCCATGTAAAATCGATTTAAGCCCCCCAGTGGAATTCTTTCGACTGACCTTTCCAAGGCGGTTCTTCTGTGGTGGTTTATTTATGTTGTTGTTTGTTACTTACAGTGTGTATCACTTGTGTCTTTTTATTTTGGATGGCCATTTTGTGGGAAAGTAACTGTTCTTATGGCCTTCCTGTGTTTAGGTTTCCATTATGGCCTGGTCGCTTCATGTTTGTGTTTCTTTCCCGTTGGTGTCTTTGATGGGTGGATCAAGTTAATTGTATCGATTCCTGATCTTTGTTTTACTTGTACTTTGGTTCATATTTGGTGAGTAAGTGTTTGAGTTTAACGATTCACCAACAGCTAAGGTCATACCGATCCTGCAATCGGTTCATATTTGGTATGATGATAGATAAAGGTCCACAACTTTATTCATCAGTACCTCCACCCATGCCCACGACCTCAAGGTCAAGGTCAGGGATTTACAAAGTTTTAATGTTAAAGACTCAGGTTAAGGTTTTTTTACCGGGGTAGAACCTTTTTATTTAAGAGCACATACCATTTGATGGATTTGGTTCATATTTGGTATAATAATAGATATAGGTCCAAAGTTCTGTTTAGCAATACCACACCCATACCCATGCCTCAAGGTCAAGGTCACGAACTCTGAAATTTTTAATATTAAAGACTCGGGTTAAGGTATTAGTACCAGGTAGAACCTGACCTTTTGCTATTGATTTGTTCATGTTTGACATAATGATAGATATAGGTCCAACGTTTTATTCATCTATTCCCCAATGCCCCTGACCTCAAGGTCAAGGTCAAAGACATAGAAATGTTTAATTTTAAAAGTTTTAGAGAGCTCTTTTTTTCAAACCATATGATGGATTAAGTTGAAATTTGCTATGGTGATAGATACAGGTCCAAAGGATTTATTGGGCAGTACCCGCACCCATGCCTAAGAATTCAAGGTCAATGCCACAGACTTAGAATTTTTTAATGTTTATTAAAGAGTTCATACTTGCCGAACCATATGACGGATTGTGTTTATATTTGTTACGACGATAGATACAGGCCCAAAGTGATATTCAACAATACCCCTTGCATGCGCATGACCTCAAGTTAAGAGTTGATATTTTCCAAACCATATAATGGATTTGTTTCATATTTGGTATGATGGTAGTTACAGGTCCAAAGGTTAATTCACCCTCACACCTGCCCCTGATTTAAGGTCAACGTAATGTCAATGTATTGAGAGCTCATATTTTCCAAACCATACCATGGATATCCTTGATATTTGGAATCATGATAGACACAGGTCCAGAGCTTCATTCAGCCATACCCCCGCCCCTGCCCGATGATCTCAAGGTCAAGGTCATTGACTTAAAACTGTTCAATGTTAGGGTTTCAAGAACTCATGTTTTCTAAACAATTTGATGGATTGCGTTTCTTATTTGGTATGATTATAGTTATTTTTGTCAACAGTTTAATCGGTAATACCCCCAGCTATGCTAATGACATTAACCCATATATGACAATGGAATCTTCCATCATATAAATTTGGAGTTGTCCATTTTCAATTATAGGGGTGTCAGATTTGTTTTGTTTAATGTAAGTTGTACAAAAATGTATGTTCTTTGAGCAAACAGTGTAGACCCAGATCAGACGCCGCGTTATGCGGCGTCTGATCTGGGTCTACATTGTTTGCCAACGTCCCAAAAAAGGGTCACTAGGCATATATGGGTTAAGGACACTTTTTTCAGGTGAGTTATGCTGTCTAATGACACTTGTTGTTGCAGAATAATTTCTTCGGGGTGAGGTGGGCCACTGGGCTCGTATTGACACATTTATGGTTTATTTTATGCCGTTATTTTATTTTTTATCCAAAATGCCCTGCGCACGTCCGGGGCATACGTCAATGTGTGACAGCACCATTTACTGATCTGTTTAATTACTAATTCTTCACGCCTGAGTTTCTGAAGTGGACCCGTCAGGAAAACACGCCTTTTTGACCCCATTGAAACCCACGTTCATATAGTGGAACTGGGGTTTTCGGGGGTAAACCTTATTTTTCCTATTTCTGCTCTAAAATATAGATTGTGGGTACTCGTTAGAACCGCCTCAATGAGGCGGTTCTAACGAGTGTCCCCAATCTATATTTTGAGCAGAAATAAGAAAAATATGACAATTTTTCATATTAAAATTTTCGGGTTTTTTTTTCAGCGATAAAGTTTACAATATATGTGTATATGCATGTTTTCGTAATGCCTTCCAAATTTTGGTGAACGTGTCTGTCCTGCATGTAAACCCTTATCCCGCTGAATAATTAAGTAAGCCACATCCATTTCTGACATTGAACCAATCAGATTTCCTGATATAATTTATTCATACAATTTTACAAACTGAATGTCCAACTGTGCAGATTCTGATCTGGATCTACACTATTTGCAAATGGAGGGCTTCTCGTGATCAGCGAGATAAGTGTTAATTTAGAGTTTAGGTTGGCAAACGGTCATTACGAAAACACGCCTATACAAATACATTATAAACTTAATCGCCGAAAAAACGAATATTTTCATATGAAAAATTGTGATTTTTTTCGTATTTCTGCTCAAAATATAGATTGTGGGTACTCGTTAGAACCGCCTAATTGAGGCGGTTCTAACGAGTACCCACAATGTGTATTTTAGAGCAGAAATAAGAATTATAAGGTATACCCCTGTTACCCAAGTTTTACTGTATAAAAGTGGGGTTCAAGGTGGTCAAAATGATACAGGTGTTTTCGTGATGGTTGATCCGGATGGGAAAGCTCTTACCGACGACGACAGGCGTAAGACAGGGAGAGAAGTGTGAGAGTGAACTGGAATTAGTAAGTCTAGTGTTCAGCTGATACTAACTTCTCAGTTGAAAATGTCCCATTTGAGCGCCAGGTGGGTTCATAGGTTATTAACGGAAGAAGAAAATAAGGTTCGAGTTTTAGCCTTTCTAACATTTCTTCCTAGGTTGAACGTCACAACACATTTCTGTCCCGTTTCATCTCCACGGACGCAGAAGCCTCCGTGGTGCAGTGGTTACGCTACTCGCCTCGTAAACCAGGGATCGCAGGATCGATCCCGGGCTTCTCCAGACTTTAGGATGAGTCTTAAAACCGAGGTCCCGTCTCCGTATGACCTTCGCTGTTGGTGGGACGTAAAACTACAACTCACTCACTCACTCTCCACGGACGAGACCTGTTTCCATTACTACGAACCCGAGGACAAACGGATGTCGTTGGTGTGGAAAATCATAACAGTCCCCTACCAAAAAGGCGAAGGCTATGAAGTCCATGGGAAAAGTGATGTGTATCGTCTTCCTGGACATTAGAGGGATCGTCCTAGTACACATGGTGAAGCACGGACGGACGGTGAATGCAATTCAACCTTTCATTAGATAGTAGATGGTTCGGTGATACGTTTAAATATATCGCAAGTGTATCGCACACAACGGGCATGACTGGAATACTTGGAAAATTAAAATGGGAGTCTCTCAAGAAAAGGAGAAAAGACAGTAGGCTAATCCTTTTATACAAAGGTCTAAAGGGTGCTGCCAGCATTCCAACAGATGACCTTGTTCCCCCAGCTAGACACTGTAGAAATCACCATTCGTCGGCGTTTCAGACCCTTAGCGCAAGAACTGACATTTATAAAGAGTCGTTCTTCCCCAGAACCATTAGAGATTGGAATGCCCTTCCCGATTCGATTATCTCGACAGCTGAAGGTGCTGATGATTGTGTAGCTAAATTTACCTCTTTGGTTAGAGCTAGGGACTAACTTCCCACATCACAGGTCCTGGTGTATGAATGTCATTTGACGTGTCACCAGTAACAATTCTGATTCTGATTCTGAACGGAGGAGTAAACGTTACGCACATGACGTTGAAAGGTAGGTTTAGACAAAGTCATCAGCGTGCGCCGGGTACGCATACCTTATAGGTTTTTTTATTGTGTACAGAGATGCAATACTTCAGTATATTTGTCTGAAAATTTGCATGAACACCCAGAATATGTGTATATAATATACATTGTACTTGAAAATCGTAAGCTTGTGCAATTATTAGCCCATTCCACGATTGACTGAGACAACCATCGTATGTATGTGTTCCGATCTAAAGTGTCTGACCTTCAGTCATGCTTCCAAAGCATTACGCAAACACGCCTATACAAATACATTGCCACCTTTATCGCCGAAAAAAATGAAAATTTTATGATGAAAATGTGATATTTTTCTTATTTCTGCTCAAAATATAGATTGTGGGCACTCGTTAGAACCGCCTCATCGAGGCGGTTCTAACGAGTACCCACAATCTATATTTTAGAGCAGAAATAAGAAAAATAAGGTATACCGCCCCGGAAACCCCATTTTTACTATATAAACGTGGGGTTAAATGGGTCCAAAATTATATAGGCGTGGTTTCGTGATGGATTACCTTTTTAGAACATATGGAAAGGGTTAAACAGTTCCACCCTTCTTCAGGATGGCAAACAATGTACAAAACTAGGTCAGGATGAGGCGGTTCCTTATCAGTAGTCTTATTTTGGTTTTCACTGTCTGCATAGCATAACGATAGCACACCTGTGCGACTTAGTACATTTTTTTCACCTCAAAAATGGCTACTTATCTGTTGAAAATGCGTGTTATATTTATTATTAATACTGCAAACATAGGTTGTGGGTGCTCGTTAGAACCCTATCATTTAAGCGAGCACCCACAATCTATGTGTTTGAGCAGAAAGAAAAAAATGTATTCCATCGTAAACCTCTTTTTTCCCTATATAAGGTAGGGGTTAGGGGGTGCATTTCACAGACTTGTTCATGTGATGGGTTTGTTTGTTTAAAGTTTAACAACCCAGTTCCCACTTTATAGGTCATATCGAGCCAATAACTTTGCCTAAGCACACATTTTCCGGTACACTGAACATTATAACTGTCCTTTTTTAATCAGCGGAAGCGAGAAAATGGCCGTAAAACAGACAGGTTTGAGTTGAGCGGGTAAATGATTTTAGTCCTTCTTCTTGTTGACAGCGAATATTCATTATATCCGTTTGCAGATTTTCTAAAGCATATTCTTTACAGGATTTTATTTTCTCTTACATGAGCCTATTAGGCTTTCGTAATTATCCAACCTACAGTATAAGAAGTTATAAAGCATTTTCGACCGTTCACATCTTTGAACCTGAAGTAAAAGCCAATCTGTCTGTACCAGTGTATAGTTTGGGTAATAAAACATTTATTTCATAACATTCTTGGGGACACTATAAACTAACAGCCCCTCGGGGCTGTGGACCATCTTAAGAACTATCGCCCGATACCTCAGGTGGTCAACAGCACCTCGGCCTCTGGTAATCTTCAAGTGGTCCAAAACACCTCGGAGCTGATAGTTTTGACCGTCTCCAAGAAAGGTATGACATAATCGTATAATGTTGTCAAATACATTGAGACATCGTAGCGGATTACAATACCATGCTTTTTGGATGGTTCGTCAATGGACCCAAAGTTAACACGACTACTGACTGTTCACTTCTATTGTCCATGTGTTTATCACTTACCAATAAAGTTCAGTCGGGCCCAAATTTTAAGTTGTGTGTACTGTTCAATTAACATATAAAACAGGCAATTAAAATAAAGGACCCATTAGAACTGGAATCTTATTATTATTATTTTTATTTTTCAGTGTTGAATTGGTTTACCCGTTTATGCTGTGGTGTTGGTAAACATGGTAGACACAGGTCAGATTCCGTAGCGTCTGACCAGCACTTTCTCTCTTTGCTTAAATTACAGAAATCAAAAGGTTTAGCGAAACAGTCCAAGTCTAGGTTGAGGACAATTTTTCCACCCTACACTCAGAGACAGTTGGTCCAACAGTGTTGTCGGTGCTTTCATGTTTTACAGATCTTATCGCCTCAACCCATTTTACACTATGTTTGCACATCCTGAAGAAACGGTTCATAACAGTATCTATTATAACACGATTTTTGCAGATGATTGAATAGAATTAAATAATTCAAATTCGCAAATCATTTCACTTTTTAATTTAATTAACAATATATATAAATATAGATCTCGGACCATCGTTCACCTAACGTGCTCGCTAGTCTGCTCTGAGAAATTATGTACAATATCCAATGCATTGGTGTTCTTGTTAGAAAAATGTGAGCGATCTGCAAAAACTGCTCACATTTTCATAAGTAAAAATTTGGAGAATATCTACTATATGAAGTGTTCAAAGTTTTAACGATTCGTTAATTAAGGACATGGTTAGTTTTGAATACCTCGTCACTGCTTAATACATCACGAAAACACGACTATATATTTTGACCGCTTGAACCCAACTTTTATATAGTAAAACTGGGGTTTACAGGTATAAACCTTATTTTGCTCTAAAACATAAATTGTGGGTTCTGGTTAGAACCGCCTGAATGAGGCGGTTCTCACAAGTACCCACAATCTATCGTTTGAACAGGAATAAGAAAATATCACACGTTTTCATCCTAAAATTTTAGATTTTTTTTCGGCTGTAAAGTTTACAACGTATTTTTATAAGCCTGATTTCGTAATGTTGGCCCCAATGCAAACATGCCTAGCTTATCAAATGAGCAAAACTCAATTTCGGATCTACTGAGGAAAAGCCAACATGTCTCCGTCTCAAACAACATAACTATAAACATTTTCATTTATTCAAAAGCAAAAATATGTCAACACAATGTCAACAACATTAACAACAACAACAGCAAAAACAGTAACATATACAACACTCGATCATTAGTAAATGTTTACATTCCCATTTTTTTGCAGAAAAAAACCTATTCTTAACTGCTGGGAAGCAGTGTTGTTCATACTTCAATGAATACAATTACCCACGCGGCGTCAGTGACGTCAAAATAATGGTTCTCTCCAATATGATTGGCCGATGGCAACGTTATGGCGCCAACGACGCTGTTCCGCTATCAACAGAAAAACTTTCGTGCAATTGTTTTCTGGTTTTAATTTTATCCCTTAAACCATTTTGTCGTCAGGAATGGATGGGGGCAATGGTAAGTGCACGTGCATTTCGCTTATGTACGGAACCCGGGAAGGGACATGATTTTTTTTAATATGTTGTGCGAACAAGATATTAAGTTGTGCGAACAAGATATTATCTAGGGCGCACAAGATAATATGTTGTGTGCACAAGATATTATCTTGTGCGGACAACATAATTTATCTCGTTATTCCGGGGCTGCTAGTATTATACACTAGGGACCATTTGTCCGAAACTAACGTTGTCGTTAGTTAACATATCATTAAAACTTAAAATTTTGGTCATGCAATATGACAAATATAATTGCATTTTTGTGAAGAAAAACATGTGAGCAGGTTTTGCAATGAAAACGCTGCTCACATTTTCCAACATAAGAACAAATGTTTAAGATGTAGTACTTGATAGAACGGTTAGCACTTTGATCTCTATGATATCGAAACTCGGTCAGTTGGGTACGAGGGCGAGTCAATGGAAAACAGCCTAATTTCTGGGTGACATTGATTTCTTTTTTTTTTTCGATGTAATTGCCCTCTAGATTGATACACTCAACGCTGTTCAGTGCCATCAGCACAGAGCTGAAGAAGCTAGGGTCCTTGTCTCCGACCCACTCCTCAACTGCCACCACGACTTCTTCGTTGGACCGGAAAGGACGTCCACGGATATCCCTTTCAAGTTTGATAATAGAAAATAGTCACTAGGAGCTAAGTCTGGAGAAAAGGCTGGGTGCGGGTATTAGCCCGTACCCAGTCCGCTCAACAGTATCCATTGAAATTTTGCAAGTGTGGGTTCTTGCCTTGTCCTGTTGGAGCAGAATCCCTTTTTTACCTCGACGTTTTTCACGGATCGCATTTCTCAGTTGGTCGAGTCGAGCAAATCTGCATTATACTCGCCTGTCATTGAACTTTTCTTTGCTAGAATGTCCAAAAATAACGCCCTGTGCGTCCCAAAAACAGTTGCTATCACTTTGCCACCAGAGGGTTGCTTTTTGAATTTCTTTGGCCTCGGAGACCCCGGCCCCACCCACAGGCGACGATGAGTTTTACTCACTGGCTCATAGTCATCAACTGTCACCAGACATGAAACAAAATCATCGCCCTTTGATCTAAACCGCTTCAATTGATGCTGCCATTTGCTCGTGACTAAGGGTTTTTGGGACCCAACGGGCTGTTAGCTTGCGCATACCCAAGCGATCGTAAAATTGTTGAAAGGCTATCAAGTGAAATGTGTAATGCATTCGCTATTTCTTCCGCCTTAATTCCCCTGTTAGATTACACCAGATCCCGTATTTTGTTACGCATTTCTTCATCGATGGCATGTGATGGGCGTCAAGTAAGTAAGTAATGTCTTTATTTATAGAGGGTGGCTCATTTGGCATAGCCAATCTTCCATGAGGCCCTCTGAGAGCATACAATTACATACATTAATGGCATAATCATACAAATCAAATGATACATTTTAAAATACGATTTTCATGCGAGAAATTTATGGATTTGAATGGTCGTAAAAGTGAAAAATAAAATTTCCTACATGCTTTTCGATGAATGATTTGAGATTTATCAGTGAAATATAAATCGATATTTTCTGTGAAAATACAATTTTTAAAATTTTCACTGTTAATGACTACTTTTTCCTTCAAATCTAATTCTTTGTCTTTGTCAAATGATTGGAAATAAATGAACTGTGTTCTAATTGACGGTTAGCTCACTATTGTGTGACGAGGACGTTAATGACGTCATTTTCGACGCTGACGTCACTTAATTTTTCACGCGTCGCCAGACCAGCCCGAAACTTCTTTGGGAAATACTCTCTCAATTATTTCAATAGTGATGTAATCCCAGGCTATCTCTCGGGTGCAGCATTTAGTTTACAACCAACATTATACCCACTAAACTCGCTGGACACTACTAAATTGACGCTAAACGACCAGGAACAAAGACAATTTTGTGTGAGCTTCACCATTTGGGAAGCCAGATAGTGTGCTTTTGAAGCATGTGAGAAACAGAGAATTCGATATATATTCAATGGAAGAATAAATTTTATGTCACTCATGAAACCCAAAACTGATATTTTCACTCGTGGCTACGCCACTCGTGAAAAAAAAACAGTTTTGGTGTGCATTCGATGAGACAAAATTTGATCTTACACTGAGAAAAAATCAAATATCCCCTATATTGAGGAAAAAGTGAGAAAAAATATCCTAATTTATTTTTACTATTGCTGGCGATGGGGGTTTCTAAACAGAATTAACTTTTCATCCATGTTGTGCATTTAGATGTAAACAATTTTAAACTTGAGACATTTCAAGACCTGGTATTGTCTTTAAAAGATGTTCTACAGTTTGAATTTCCCAACCCCGAATTAAACTTGTGCATACGATGGTGCAGAAGACCCATAAACATTGGTCAACTCGTTACTTGTATTTCCTGACTTTTTAACCTTTCAAATACAGCACTGTACTCAACTTTTGACGAATAGCTTGCTTTTGCATCGCTAACCATGTTTGACGAGTAAATGGCACGATAAGAGTACAGTTTTGCCCTCATGCCGAAACGAGGCATGAAAATTTTGCTTGTTTCGGTAAATTGGAAATGGGCCAGGCTGGTTACTTATTGACTTGCCCTCATATAAAAATTAGTTCACCAGCCCAAATCGGAGGAAATCCTGGTTAACACTGTAGGCCACATTTTTAACTAATCATTATAAATCTTGCTCTAAGCTTGTTAAGCTAACGATGCTTCTAAAACCTTAGCCCAGTTTTAACTTGCTTGTGGTTAATTAGAAAATCAGCTATATTTGGGCCGCACAATGCGAAAGGCTGTCTTTGAGCATGTGTGCGGAACTGCAAGCTGATATGAGTTTTCGCCATCAGTGAACAAGTGAACAGCCCCTTAAACCCCACTTTATATAGAGAAAACTGGGGTTTACGGGGGTATACATTATTTTTTTATTATTTCTGTTTCAAGACATAGGTTGTGGGTACTCGTTAGAAGCGCCTCAACGAGGCGGTTCTAACGAACACATACAAACTATTTTTGCAGCATAAATAAGAAAAATATTACGGATTTTCATCAGAAAATTAGCCTCAACGAGGCGGTTCTAACAAGCACACACAACCTATGTGAGCAGCATAAATAAGAAAAATATCATGGATTTTCATCAGATAAATTAGCCATTTCGGGCATGTGAAAAATGTACTCATTACGTAAACACGCCTATACAAATACATTGCCACCTTTATCGCCGAAAAAAATGAAAATTTAATGATGAAAAATTGTGATATTTTGCTTATTTCTGCTCAAAATATAGATTGTGGGCACTCGTTAGAACCGCCTCATCGAGGCGGTTCTAACGAGTACCCACAGTCTATATTTTAGAGCAGAAATAAGAAAAATAAGGTATACCCCCGGAAACCCCAGTTTTACTATATAAGAGTGGGGTTCAAGGGGGTCGAAATTATATAGGCGTGTTCTCGTGATGGAAAAATGGGGGTTCGTTAAAAATGTATTATATATGTATTCCGATAGAAGTTAGGCTCACGTTCACGAAAAATATCAGAAAACAACCATGTTAGTAAATAGCATGTCCAACATGACGTTTGCCTAGCTTTTAAACATTTGTTTCAGTCAGCCAGAATGATATAGTAAAAGATACTGTTGCGTATACTTAGCCTATTTTTCAAGCTCAGAATTTTTTTTTTGCAAAACTTATTTTGTCATCAACCAAAATATCTTTAAAAATATTTCATTGTCTGCAATATTTTGGACCATGCAGAAAAATGCTACATTGAAGTTTTCATAAAACAAGGTATTTTTTCTCTAGGGGATGTTTTCAGGGAATAGAAAATTTAAAGAAAACTAGGGGTCAACATGCTAATTTCTGTTCTATTAAACAAAATGTTCCCCTACCCCTAGATGAAATACATGGTAAAATACATATAAATTCTATAAAAAGATGGCGAATTATTGACAGATACTTTCAGTTTTGATGATCATACAAAAATGGCGAATTAGTAGCATTTGTCTTTACGATTGAATTGTATACATTGACACTATTTGGGGCTTGGAGAAATAGACTGGTCTGCATGGTGCTTCCGTGATGAGTTGAAACCGATGGAACACGCGTACTGATAAACCGCTTCGAAGGTCTTATATGTTTTATATAGAGGATCTTACATGAGTGTTCATGTATTAATGTATTTATTAAACAAGTTGAGAAAAAGGGATAAAATGCGAGGCTTTGCCGAGCATTTTATCCCTTTTCTTCAACAAGTTTAATAAATTCAATAAAACATGGGCACGAATGCAATATTCTATTTATCATATGACATTTAAAGCTCATTTTGTCCACAATTGTTTAACAAAAAGTTCAATATTCCGCCATTAGTAAACGCGGCGTCGTTAAGGACGTCGTACATGTAACGTTACGGGGCGTATCTAACTAATTTGCATATTTAATCCACTAGTGGATTATCGAATTTATTACATAGCGTTATCACACTCTCAGACGCGACGTCATATAATAAAAAGGGTTATCCTTTGGAAGCAAATAAAACACCACAGAACTTTAAAGTATGTATTGTGCAGTTTTCTGGTCCAGACTAGCTAGGTTCGGCCCATTAGGCCTCAATCAGTAACCAACAAATGTTTTCAAGATTCCACAATGAAATCAATGATCCCAAAGGACAAGGACATATAAACTACACTATGATGAAGGCCTGTCCAAGCATAGTATTGCGAGTCGGACCGTCCTTGGCCATGCGGTTGATGCGGCTCATATATTTTACAGGATTCGATAGTAAGAACTGCGGTTTGTTTGAGAATTTTTCATCAGAAAACATATGTGATTTTAGAGTGATGGAATATTTAATATCACAGGGATTTCATATCCTAAAGTTTTCAAAAATAAGCTACACTAGGAATTCACTACAGGTCATTAGCCACCAATATCCACGCCCCCTTCCCTACCCCACCCCCGCAGTGAATTTATTCCTCTCTGATTTTCTGAAATAACATGATCAAAGTCTTGATATATGTTTTATTTCTGCCATCTTGCCGTTGAGACTTTAAGCAGATGTGGCCATTTTAGTTAAGTTACTATTAATAATACATGATAACCTACCGAGTTTGTTCATAGGGATATACGCTTTAACTGATCCTATTAAAAGCACGATCATTGTCTTGAAATGTTAATGGCAGAAAATCACTAACTGTTCAGTAAAATCCTTGTTATTTATGTTACCAACAGTGCTTTAGCAATAAATGATCAGCTATTGCTTTGCAGTAAATAAAAACTGCCGATGAGTTAACAATTTGAAATGCGCCTTCGTGTATAAATCAATATACCTCTAGTAGGCAAAAAAAGTATACACCCTATAGTTTCCGGATATTTTGTAAAACAGTTTAAGTTAGATTGACTGGATACGACAATCATGTTGGCATGAGAAAAATGAAAATTCTGTGAATGATAATTGTTAAATAAGTTAAATAAGTTGGCAAAATTCATCGAAGGGGTAGACCTCATGCAATTGACTTTTACAGTTTCCAATTTTGGGCTGTTAAAGATACTTTGCTTCAATGCGCGCTTTGATTAAAGAAGAATGTAGAGTCTTTTCAAACATTTATAGTAAAAATCTGTCGTCTCGGGAGGGAGAGATTCGCTAAGTACTGTGTTGGAGAGACGAACCGATAGGGTGGTGATGGGGTTAAGGTTTGAGTGGGGATAATTGCCCGCCATAAAACACCATTGCATGTTGTTTGGGGACGGTTAAATGATGTCACAAACAGGGACACCATTGTGCATCCGATCATTGTGCCCTTTATGGCAAACCATGGCCTTTAATATTTCCAGCATGTCACGCTGCAAGGGTCACACATGTGTTTCTTCAGCAGCAGACATTCAATGTAATGAAATCCCTCAGCCCAGACCTAAACCCCATTGAACGTCTGCGGGATGAGTTAAGAAGGCGAGTTCGAGCTTGGCCTGTTCAGCCGACAAATGTTGATCAACTTGAATAAAAATAAAAAATGAGTTCCTTTAAGAGCAATGAAAACATTCATAAGAAAGAAAATGAGTCATACTACGTAGTTTCGGCTAATAAAGCCTCATCAGTGACCCTGTAATGATCCGGCAAAGAAAGCCAGAGGAAACATACTGCAATTTTGCGAATTTCGAATAGGATTTCGAATAGGCAGTCGATTCAAAGACTGGTATAAATCAAAATGGGGTCCAAAGAATTAAAAGCCTGTCTAGAATAGGAGTCTAAACCAATAATTTATGTCTGATTTCGCAGAATATTCACGCTTATCTCAAAGGACCAAAAGTAAAATATAAACTGCACTATGATTGATGTACGGGGAGACATTTACGGCCGCCACACGGCACAACACCAGCTGCAGTGAAGGCAAATAAAAATCAAAATGAGTTCCTTTAAGAGCAATGAAAACATTCATAAGAAAGAAAATGGGTCATACTACGTAGTTTCGGCTAATAAAGCCTCATCACTGACCCTGTAATGATCCGGCAAAGAAAGCCAGAGGAAACATACTGCAATTTTGCGAATTTCGAATATAATTTCGAATAGGCAGTCGATTCAAAGACTGATATAAATCAAAATGGGGTCCAAAGAATTAAAAGCCTGTCTAGAATAGGAGTCTAAACCAATACTTTAATTCTGATTTCTCATAATATTCACGCTGATCTCAAAGGACCAAAAGTAAAATATAAACTGCACTATGGTTGACGTACGGGGAGACGTTTTACGGCCGCCCCACGGCACAACACCAGCTGCAGTGAAGGCAAATAAACATCAAAAATGAGTTCCTTTAAGAGCAATGGAAACATTCATAAGAAAGAAAATGGGTCATACTACGTAGTTTTGGCTAATAAAGCCTCATCAGTGACCCTGTAATGATCCGGCAAAGAAAGCCAGAGGAAACATACTGCAATTTTGCGAATTTCGAATAGCATTTCGAATAGGCAGTCGATTCAAAGACTGATATAAATCAAAATGGGGTCCAAAGAATTAAAAGCCTGTCTAGAATAGGAGTCTAAACCAATACTTTAATTCTGATTTCTCAGAATATTCACGCTGATCTCAAAGGACCAAAAGTAAAATATAAACTGCACTATGGTTGATGTACGGGGAGACGTTTTACGGTCGCCACACGGCACAACACCAGCTGCTCTCCAATAAGAATGGCAAGGTATCCCATAGCAATTCATCATGCGCCTGATAAATTCAATGTATCTGTGATGCGAGACTCTGATCTAGGCGGGTGATGGTCACACCCTATATTAAAGAAAGAACTGGGTAAAGCAATTCAGATTTTCACACTTATAGGTTAGTACATGTACTGGTAAATTGCTTAGAAGGTCTAAGCCTGTCCAGGTACAGTATCAGTAGATTTAACAATTATCGGTGACTCATTCACAGATTCACAGAATTTACACTTTCTAATGCCAACATGATTTGCCATATCTACCAATAAAGTTTTCATAAAGCTAACTTGAACCGTTTTTACCAAAGGTCTGAAAAAAATAGGGCGTATAATTTTTTATCTTTGAGTTTATTTGTATTGAGTATATTTGCCATGCCCCATGCGTTAGCTACCTTACTGAGTAAGGAATATAAAGATTAAACTCCCCAAAGTGGGAGAGACAGCTTACGCTCCAAACTGGAAAATGCCACTCCCATATTGGACCCACACACTAAGGAAAAGACTGCCCAAATAGAAAAAGTACAGCGCGAAGCCACATCGTGGACCTCAAATGACTATTTCTCAACGTCCAGTATCTCATCAAAACTGGATAGTTTAGGATGGCGGACCCTCCAACATTGTCTACGGACTTGCGGCAATTCCTATCCCAGGCATCCAATCCCAACAAAACTTGGCCCTCTAAAAATTGCCACTCATTGACCTTTTGTCAGATCCTTACCCACAAGAATTTCAATAAGTACTCATTTTTAGCTCACTGTGTAATTGTGATTGGTCGTCGTCATCGTCCGTTCGTATGTCAGTCCGTCCGTTCACAATTTCTTTAAACGACATCGCCCTATAAAACCACTGAACATATTCTGACCAAACTTGACAGAAGTGCTCTTTCGGTGGTCCTCTCTTAAAGTTGTTCAAGGTAGAACTCTGGTTGCCAGGGCAACGTTAAGGGGAAAATCAGAAGAAAAAGAAAATTTTAAAAATCTTCTTGTCTAAGTCCAGAGAGTCCAGGTCTTTGATATTTGGTATGAAGCTTCATCAAGTAGACCTCTACCAATATTGGTGAAATTTTAGCCCTGGGTCATATAGGGCCCCGGGTTGGCTCACTGGGTTTACATAGACATACAAAGGGAAAGCCTTTCAACGTCTTCTTTTCTGAAACCAGAAGGTCCAGGTCTTCGATATGTGGTATGGCGCTTCATCTAGTGGACCGCTATCAAGACTGTCCAAAATATAGCCCTGGGGCCAAAAATCGCCCCAGTGTGGTGCAACTTGGTTTAAAGGCACTTATATAGGGATAATCTTTTACAAATCTTATTGCCTGAACCCAGAAGACCACCCAGGTGTTTGATGTTTGTTTTGAGTTTCTTCAGGTGGTAAACTGCACCACTCCCGCCCCTAGGTCCTGAAAGTGATATTCTTTTGTTTTTAACCCTTATCTTGCTGTGCACGACAACCCCTATCTTTGCAAATAGTGTAGATCCAGATCAGATGGCTTCTGAAGAAGCCATCTGATCAGGATCTACACTGTTTGGCATTCAGGTTATGAATTCGTGGCAATAAATTACATAAAGTAATTTGATTGGCTGATAGACAGAAATGGGTGTGGCTTAAATGAACATTCAGCAAGATAAGGGTTAACCTTTCTTCATCGCCAACATTTTAAATCCTATCACATCTTATCCTCCCACTATCCTCTCTTCAATTTTTTGTCTGATTTTCACACTTCTTTCAGCACGACAACGCACATCAGCCTGGAATGCCCACGGGGGCTTGAGGCAGTATACTCAGAAAGAAAGAAACAAACAAACAAAAGAAAGAAAGAAACAAACAAACAAAGTATAAATAACGCACAAGTTTCAGTTGTCTGGTTTGTTCATATGTGTAGTGGAATATAATGCTGTATATGAAGGCAAACAGCGCATTGGAGCGAATATTCCAACAATTCATGTTATCTACACTACCAATCGAAGTCACTGTCTCCAAACATTATTCGTGTGTGTTTGAGTTTTACGTCCAATCAATGGCTAAGGTCATACTGAGACGGGACCCAGTTAACAGTCTCATACGAAAGTCCGGAGCAGCCGGGGACCGAACCCACGCCCCGTGGTTTATCATAACATCTACGCGATGGAGGCTTCTATTAAACAGTATTCATTTTTATATAAAAATAATGTAAAAAAAAGAAAGAAAAATGATTCGTGGGACATAAACTCACAGGTTTTGATAATAGTGGATTTATATATTTAGAAAATATAACTATTCATGGACACCGAGCTTGTGGGCTATTCGGATATTGGATAAAAAGGATTGTCACTAACGTTATTTGGCGGTTAAACCTGTGGTATTTATAAGTGTTTCACTACACTTCAGTGTTGTTTTGAACTTCAGTAACCTACTTCTTTTTTAAATGACTGATATATTCATGTTTGAAATTCATCGTGTTATGTGTTCTTATAATTTTACAAGTCACTTTGTAACACTGTTGAGATGGTCGAATTTCATAATGGTATTAATTGCAAAACTAAGGCTATTGGTATAGAAAAAGCACACATGGTGAATTGTAGGATGTATGGACAAAGAGGGGTGGGTGCGGGGTATACGGATGCCGGTCCGTTTTTATGCAAATATTCGATCAATTGCTCTTATAGTTGGAAACTTTTTCTAAAAGGCAAACTTGCTCCTGTGCAGCAAGCAGTCAATCAAAACACGTGCACAGATTGTTCAGTCCGCATGAAGGCATCCTAACTCACCAGTGCAACATCTTCGAGAACACAAAAATCAAACAACCCCAGGTGTGAAACAACGGTGAGGTCTCGACAGCAAGAAAACCAATGAAATGCTGGAGCAAAAGAAAACCAATAGTCTGACACCCATTGACCCGACCACAGACAGAGCATCAGGCACTAACCAACATTACATAAAATTAAATTCTAATTCTCAGTAAGCCTTTACGCTGGAATCTGAGGCCTGACACACCAGCGTGCAATTAAAGAGGGAAGCAAAATTGTCAACTGTGATCGGGTTTATTAACATGCATGCAGTCTGTCATGTACCCAATCGTTTTATATCGAAGAACGATTTTACGAAATTGGGCGCTGAAGTCATTGCAAGTATATATTTTTCTGAATTTATATACTAAGTCACCATAAAATTTGGGATCCGATATACCTTGTTGCAGAAGAGATTTAAGTCCAACATTGAATTTTGAAATTAAATCAGAATGACGTCTATCAAATCTAGGAAAGGCTTTGCGTAAATTATGAAACCGATAACCCTGATTAAGAAGTTAAGCAGTTAACAATTTATTACGAGTGTTGAAGTCACTTGAATGACTAGACACTCTGGCAAATCGAATTAATTGCGAAATATCAACGCCACAGGATGCCGACCGAGGAACATCACCATCAAAGGAAGGACAATTTACAATCTCAAAATCAAAATCATCGCGTTTATCATAAATTTTGCAAGAAACAAACCCATCTGCAATAGATAGATGTTAATCCAAAACTGGGGCCTCGGTATCAGAAGTGTTTGCTTTATTTAACTGAAGTTCCGGGGGGTAAATCTGACTGATCAAACCATCGAAATAGGTATGGTCAATATTTAATAAATCATCCAAATATCTAGTGGTCGAGCTAAAGGCTTCGCTGATTTCAGATTGGGTTTCAACGGAAAGTACAGCACGAAGTAGAAGTAAAACAAAGATCAGGAATCGATACAATTAACTTACTCCACCCATGAAAGACACCAAAGGGAAAGAAACACAAACATGAAGCGACCAGACCATAATGGAAACCTAAACAAAGGAAGGCCATAAGGAAATTTACTTTCCCACAAAATGGCCAAATGGCCATTCAAAATAAAAAGACACAAATGATACACACAGTAAGTAACAAACAACAACATAAATAAACCGCTACAGAGGAACCGCCTTGGAACGGTCAGTGGAAAGAATTCCACTGGTGGGTGGGGGGTGGCTTAAATCGATTTTACATGGCCATAATCCTCGCCCTTACCTCTGTCGCGGTATACACTAATTTTGTTTAGTCCGCATGAAGGCTTCCTAACTCATCAGTGTAACATCTCCGAGACCATATAAATAAAATAAACTACAGAGATGAAACAAGGTCTCTCATAAAAAACAAGGTCATATTAGCCACAAGGGGTGCGCAATTCGTACCAATGGGAATAGCCACAATTTGTCTAAATAACTTAGTGCCAAAGCTTATGTAAATATTGTCAAGTAGAAAGGTGAGAGCTTCACACATTTTCTGACATGGTATAATTTGTATGCTCTTTAGAAGTGAAAAAAAACAACATGTCTTACATTACATGCGAGAGAGGGGAATCTTCCCTATGAAACGTGCATTCAATTAAATCATTAAGTTTAATTTTTATAAGATTATGGGGAAGTGTTGTGTAAAGGGTGTAACAACTTTATGTAGACAGACTTGAAGCGCGAAAACACCTGGATTTCAATTTATTTACAACTTCATTAGAATTGTTTTAGACCAAAACAAATTTCTTCCTGCTCTTTTGCAAGCTTCATCACAGGTTTTATGATGGCAGTAAAACAAGAAGTTAATTATTTGGAAAGAATGTTCAGTGGTGGTACATGAGCTTGAATTTGCAATAAACCGTGCTTTGTATGGTCTTTTATGAAGTTTATGTAACCGATATAACGTAGGAAGCTTGTCTTGGCCTTCTGTAACACATACAGCAAACTTGGTGGCTGAATGACTACATCAACTACAGCCCTCTCTACAGCCTTCATAGGCCTTAGTACCACCAAGCTCATGCTGAAGAGTGTAAACATAGTGGAGCCGTCAAACAACGACATTTTTCATTGATATCGACCTTGTCTGATGGAGCCAAAACAAACGTCTTAAGAAATTCTTGAATACCTAGTTTTAGGTGACGTCAGGACGTCTTAGGTTTAGAAGGTCATAAGTTCGTATTTTGAGAGTATAAAGAAACGCCACGGAAGTAACAGCGGATTGCGGCCGCGTAAAATCGATTTAAGCCCCCACCCAGTGAAATTCTTTTCACTGACTGTTCCAAAGAAGCCCCCGTGGTCGAGTGGTTACGCTACTCGCCTAGTAAACCAGGGGTCGCAGGTTCGATCCCGGGCTTCTCCAGACTTTCGGATGAGTCTTTAAACCGAGGTCCCGTCTCCGTATGACCTTAGCTGTTGGTGGGACGTAAAACTGAAACACTCACTCACTCACTGACTGTTCCAAGGCGAAAAAGTTTTTTTATTATGGTTTGTCTTTCAGTGTGTGTATCGCTTATATCAGCCATTCAGCCATTTTGTGGGAAAGTTACTGTCCTTTTGGCTTTGCGCTATCGATGTTCCATTAGGGTCTAGTTATTTTCCCCTTTGTGTCTTTGGTGGGAGCTTAGGGTTAATTGTGTCAATTCCTGATCATTGCTTTAACTTCTGTTTCGAAAGGCAAATCAATAACACGCCACTGTTCCATAGGGAAATACAACATATAAATAATTCACGATAATACTGACGTTTTTATGGGGTACTTGATATTGTGCAACGAAAACAATTCTGCAAAACGTTAAATTTCAATATTGCATCGGTTTTCTGATTGCTTGTGGTCTAAGTAGACAATTTAAAGATATTTATCCCCATACTTTTCGAAGAAAAGTTGGAATAATGTTATCAACTCCGTCCGTCCGGCTCTCCTAAACCGTTATTGGGAATCCAATTAAATTTGGTGTGTGCGTTGCCTACATAATAGGGGGTATGCAACAGCATACTTATGTTTTGCCCCGCCCCAAGTGCCCTGGGCAGGGTTCAAAAGGTCAAATATCAATTAATATCAATTACAAAGTCAATTTTATAGATTTTGATACCAAACTTTTCACATGTACTTAGTAATGAAAGATGTAAAACATATTAAATATGATTTTATGCTGTGACCCCTGCGTCATGCCCTAAGGGTCGGCTTTAGTGGGGTCGGGGCCAAAAAGTTTCAGAGCAAAGTCATGTGGAATATAAAATCAAAGGGGTCGACGAGTAGAATACAAAACATGTAAACTTTTGATCCCGGGATTTGCGATTGCGAGCCATATATAAAATAGCCTTCAGATATAATGCATACTTTCCATGATGTAAGGGCTAACGTACAGAACATGACATACCTCCCCAAAAAGCTCGACCCGCCGGATAGAAGTAAAAAAGGAATACTCTTTACGGATATAAGGGTCTACAAAAATCCTCCTTGGGGTTGGTGTGTTGGGGACGAGTACCACATACGAGCCCATAGCCTATAAATAAGGTAGTTTCTTTCTGTACACACTGGCTAGCAGATTTTCGTTAAAGTCTTCTAACTCTTTAATAATCACATCTAATGTAGCTTCTTTTGCCATCATCCTCTTCCACTCCAAGAGCATCTGGTAGATCTGCTCTCGAACAGACCCGGCGTGATCACGCTTCACTCGGCCTAAGATTTCGTCACAACCATCTGTAAAAGTAAGCACGACACAATGCTTATCATTATTATCAATATCATTTTATCAGCAGCAGCATCGTCATCATAATCAGCTTATTATGTTAATGATAATGATGATGATGATGTTAATAATGATGATGATGATGATGATCATCATCATCATCATCATCATCATCATCTTCTTCATTATTCTCATCATCATGACATAATGCTAGCCATCATCATCATAAGCAACAGCAGCAGCAGCATCGTCATCATTATCATGATATACTTCTAATAATGATGCATAATCATCATCATAATCATCATCAGCAGCATCATATTCTTCTTCTTCTTGTTCTTCTTCTTCACCATTATCATTATCATCGTTGTCGTCATCATCATCAGCAGCAATTCCACCACCACCACTACAGATAGTAATATTATCATTATTATTATAATTATTCTTATTGTTGTTATTGCTAATTTGTTATAGCATGCATTATTTTTTACATCCGCCATATGAGTACCAGAGGGATAAGGGGATGACTAAATGAGCCACGTCATGGAAAAACATGTTTTTGCCATTTGTGAAACATTGAAGGTACAAAATGAGCCGAAAATCCTGGGCATTCACTGCTTGAACAGAACAATCTTGCCTCTAAGATTCTATGATAGTGTTGGGGTTTAACGACACTTCAACCATTGTAGGTCATTTTGTGTCGTCTCACTGAAGAAGGGAGAAAAGGAATGAAATGTCAGCCTCGATAGCGCAGTGGTTCGACTTATGATCGAGAGATTGTGCGTTCGAATCCGGCCACCGGTATCGAGGTGTGTCCTTTGGCAAGACACGTTATGACACCGCCCCACTCCACACAGGTGTAAATGAGTAGATGTGGTGTAAAAGCCACTGCCTCTCTCTAATGCGCGCGTGAAAACACCCGGAATGAGTGTTCAAGAGCGATTCAATAAGCTTGAAGCCTGACAAAATAGTATAAACTATAAACTAAGGAAATGGAGATGAAGGACAGTGATGGGGGAGAAAGAATAAAATGACTGAAAGTGAAGAAACAGTAGGAAAACAACTCCCCCCCCCCACCCCCCCCACCCCCCCTCTCCTCTTACCTGCTGCAAGGTCAGTATAACCTTGCCTTCTATGTCTGCAGTTTCAAGACTCTTGCTAGTCTGTGTAGCTAAACAGACTGGTTTGTGTCTTACCTGGGGCCAGTTGTTCAAAACTAACGACGTCGTTAGTTAACGTATCGTTAAAACTTTGATCTTAAATATGGCAAATATGCTGAAATTTTTGCCGAACAAATGTGAGCAGCTTTTGCGTATGCAAAAGCTGCTCACATTTTTTCAGCAAAAATACCAAAATTAAGAATATTGTACTTGCTAGAAGAGTTAACAATATGACCACTTACGAGCTCGTTAAGCTAACGATGCTTTGAACAACTGGCCCCTGGTCGCGAACCCCGAAGACAAAATTTGTCATGACGGAGTTCATATCACGGTTACAATCATTATAACAAGCCCGTGTAATGAACACCCCTAAACCCCACTTAATATAGAGAAAACTGGGGTTTACGGGGGTATAATTTTTTTTTTAGTTCTGCTCTAACACATAGGTTGTGGATACTCGTTTGAACCGCCTCAATGAGGCGGTCCTAACGAGCACCCACAGCCTATGTTATAAGAATAAATACAAATTTCCATGAGAAAAAAATGACCGGTTTTGAGGTATGAAAGAATACAATATATGTCACACGGAGGTGACCACTTGACGTTGCTTTACAATAAGTATCTAAGCGCTGGGCCTTGTGGTTCCAGTGAAGAATTTTGAAGTTTTTTTTTTTAGTTATATGTCTATGGGAGCTATATGTTGTCATGGCAACCAGAATTCCAATCCCATTTCTTCTAAAATCTTCTGAAGCCTTGCTCCTTAGTCCTTACATGGGGATGCTTCATAGTAAAATTGAACAAGATTGGTCGAGGGATATCAGAGATATACTTTTTTTGCAATTGTGGACGGACGGACGCTGGACGCTGGAGCATTGCTATACTAATACCTCACATGAGCCTTCTACTCAGGCGAGTTAAAAATGAGAATAATACATTGTTACCGGCGCGTGCAGACCGTGACAACCCAGTATTTTCTATTGAAATTAGTTTGTAGGTTTTCGGTAACACACCCGTGCACCACACTGCGTTCTTTCAGATCTCTAAAGTGGTTAACTTTCTGATGAAAATTTGTGATATCGTTCTTATGTGATTGCTCGTTAGAATCGCCTCATGTACCCACCATCACGAAAACACGCCTATATCATTTTGACCCCCTTGAACCCCACTTTTATATAGCAAAACTGGGGTTTCCGGGGGTATACCTTATTTTTCTTATTTCTGTTCTAAAATATGAGGCGGTTCTAACGAGTGCCCAGAATCTATATTTGGAGCAGAAATAAGAAAAATATCGCAATTTTTCATCATAAAATTTTCATTTTTTCGGCGATAAAGGTGGCAATGTATTTGTATAGGCGTGTTTGCGTAATGAATCTATGTATTGGAGTAGAAATAAGAAAATAATGTATACCCCATTAACCCAATTTTTCTTTATATAAAGACGCGTTTAAGGGGTGTAAAAGTCGATATTCAACTCGTATAATTGTGAAAACAAAATCTTACACTAGTGATCATTTTACATGAGAAATTTGTTAAATTGCATGATGCTTGTACCATAAATTCCATGTAAAATACTTACCTCTGTACCTCAAATGGCTGCGCGTTTGACTGATGATTATGAGGTCGGGGACTCGATACCTGCCGGGTCGGTAACATTCTTTCATGGATATTGATCATGAAGTTTTTGCTACATCCAGAAACTCCATTCCGCTGATTCAAGTGGATAATAAAATGTTCATTCTACTGGTTAGCCGCTTATGTATAACCATGTCCAGGCGGTTCGAACGAGTTCCAACAATCAAAGTTTTGAGCAGAAATATGAAAAAATATCTGAATTTTTTATCTGAAATTTTCATTTTTTTTTTTTTTTTTTTTGTGTGGACATATCTTCAGTATATTTGAATAAGCGTTTTTTCTTTTTGCGTAATGTCGTGTAATACCACACCCTCATTATTTTCGGGCCTTGTTGAACATATGAGTTACCTCCAATTAGTCTCCTAAGGAACATTTCCCATTCAATGCCGCAAAGATGGTAACTTAAGTCTGTCAGAGCACGATGTAATGTATAAACTGAAAAAAAATATATACGATGAAAATTGCAGTACTCAAATACTGATGGCTTGTTTACCATCGTTCTTGAGCCCTTTTTTTCACATGACACCCCTTTTTGACGTTTTTTGTTATCTGATATCGTAATTGTATGCTGTGCCTTGTACTAGTGAAACCCATCTTGAGGGTCTAAACGCTTGTTTTCTCTTATTAAGCACCGGAATAAATTACAGCAAACGTGGATTTAGGCCACTGTGAGGGCTCTTTGAGGTTTTCTGATGAAACGTCAATTTCCTGTGGTTGTACGTACTCATTAGAATCGCCTGCAAACGATACGAGCTACACTGCTAAAAACTAAAAAAAAAATTAAACACTCACATCTCGAAAACACACCTATATACTTTTGACCCCCTTGAACCCAACTTTTATATAGTAAAACATAGGTTTACAAGGGTAAAACCTTTTTTTCTTATTTCTTCTCTAAAATATAGATTGTGGGTACTCGTTAGAACCGCCTCGAGTACCCACAATCTATATTTTGAGCAGAAATAAGAAAAATATTTCAATTTTTCATCTGAAAATTTTTAATTTTTCGGCGGAAAAATTTACCATGTATTAGTATAGGCGTGTTTTCGTAATGAGAATAGATTAACATGAGAAGCTTTTATTGCAAATAAAGAACTGTTTTGGTTTGTGTGTCTCTTCAGATCATTTTTTTTTTTTTTTTTTTAAGGATTTCTTCTGGCCTTTGTCACTCTTCTCGATGCAGTTAAGAAAATGGACTCTTTCGCAATTTTGAGGGCAAATCCGGTTATTAGAATTTTTCTGAAATTTTCCGTATGCGAACATTTCCATGCGTACAAAGTTGTGGTTGTTGTTTCATTTATGTTAAATGCCTTATAACCAATTGAAACTTTGCACATACCTACCCGAGAAAACTGCATTGTCAAAACATTTACCCAACATCAACATACAATACTAGACTTCAAATACTAATGACCAGTTGAAGGATTGACTATACCTTAGAACAGTGGTCATCTTTAAATGGCAATTTTTTTTCAAAATCTATACTATAATGTTATTAATCAAATAATTTTGTATTGGCCCAGTTACAGGTCCGAGGTCAGCTGTATTGGCCTCGGGCCAATACAGCTGACCGAGGACCTGTAACTTGGCCAATACAAAAATACTTGGTTAAGGACAATTTTATTAACTGACACAATAAAAAAAATATTATTATTGTTTTCTGACTTGGTGTTAATACGGATGGCTTCCTATCAATACAAGAATGTCAATTAATAAATCAAATTAAAGGTAAGACACTGAAGTATTTATCAGGCTTAATGGATGCTTATTTGTTTATATGATATTTTTCCTAATGAAAAACTAATTTTAGCAACAGTTTACTTTTCTGGATTCATCTTTTTATCAAGCGGCTGGTGGTGATGATGATGACGATGATGATGATTTCGTGTTTAACGACGCGTCAACCCTCTTTGTGGGTCATAAGCGTCAAGCGGTAAATGGTTAAACGGCATGAAGAGTTATGAGGATATTAAAAGTAAAAAAATCAGTATGATATGTATACAAAATCTGAAACAGTTCAATCTTATGCAAAAGTCCATCAAGCGGCTGGAAAGTGCCCTTTTTCTCAGAAAACCATCAACAATATATGTCCATTACAATATATCAGCAATTCTTTTCAAACTCCTGGGAAGAAAGATGTAAGAAATTTAAGTTTCTGCACCAAAATTACTTGCACACACTGAACAAAAGGCTCATTTATTCAGAAACTACCTAAGAGGCTAAAACCTGTGACATGTTTTTTCAGGCACAGACTTCAAGGAACCCAAATGCGGCCAAACATGATTTAATTTCGCCAATAAATAAAGGAGACCAATCACTTCAAACAGTGTATGGTGGTTATCAAAATTAAAGTTTTCAGAAAAGCTGTTGCTGTTTTTAGTTTTTTGTTGTTTTTTTTTTTCATCCTACATGACAGGAATGACCTCCCTAGTTTCCCGAGTAGCAATAAGCATTGCAGACTCTTACTTGATTTGCATATTTGATGGATTTTTTGCGCTGGTGGGTTAGGAGGCCTTCATGCGGGCTGACCAAATTATTTGTGTAAATCGCGACGGAAGTAAGGGCGAGGATTGTGGCCACGTAAAATCGATTTAAGCCCCCCAGTGGAAATCTTCCACTGACCGTTCCAAGGCGGCTCTTCTGTGGCGATTTATTTATGTTGTTGTTTGTTACTTACTGTGTGTATCACTTGTGTCTTTTAATTTTGGATGGCCATATGGCCATTTTGTGGGAAAGTAACTGTCCATATGGCCTTCCTTTGTTTAGGTTTCCATTATGGTCTGGTCGCTTAATGTTTGTATTTCTTTCCCTTTGGTGTCTTTTATGGATGGAGTAAGTTAATTGTATCAATTCCTGATCTTTGTTTTACTTCTACTTTTTAGTAAAACTGAATTTCAGAAAATTCCAGAATGAAATCCTTTCAGGTAAAACCCAGTTAGTAAAATGACCCTACTTTATCAGCGGAACATCACTCCTGGGGAGATAATAATGCCGGAAATATTTGGAAGCCATAGTATTCTATTTTACAAAGAACAACTCTATATGCAGGGTAGTTAGGAACGATTTATGGCCTGAGAAATGTGGTGCTGAGAAAAGCCTTTATTGACAGGGGAAATGTTTTGGCCATTGAACATCATGCTTCAATTGATAGCAAAATATACCCCATCATTTACAGTATATAATTTCTTCAAATTTCTTGCTTATCGATAACATTGCACTGCCAATAATTCTGATATAATGCACCTTTTTTTTTTTTTTTGGAAAAATTCATTGAAATCGACCAATCATGGTGGAGTCTATCCTTAAGCCGTAAAATATGCATTCCAAACATTTGTGTCCCTTTAATTATTCTGAGCAGTGTACAAACAAGGTGTAATACAAAGCTCATGCTATCAATGTATGCCTTTTAAATTGATCCTTAAACCATAATTATTATTTTTATAGAACCTTATTATTTACACGGTAGATCATATCGATCATAGAAACTATGACGTTGATAACGGTTACTTGTCAAGCGATTAGTTGCGATGCAACTTTAAATCATAATTTTGGTGTATCGTATGAACAAACACAGTGTATATTAATTATAAGCAAATTTATACATGAGCGTATTCAGTATTTATAACATTAATAAACATTTTTTCCAGACACAGACACAGATAAATGTTTCCATCACGAAAACACGCCTATACAATTCTGACCCCCTTGAACCCCACGTTTATATAGTAAAACTGGGATTTAGAGAGGTAAACCTTATTTTTTCCTATTTTCTGCTCTAAAATATAGATTGTTGGTACTCGCTCGAACCGCCTCGATGAGGTGGCTCTAAAATATAGATTGTGGGTTCTCGTTAGGACCGCCTCGATGAGGCGGTTCTAACGTGTAGCTACAATCTATATTTTGAGCAGAAAAAAAAGAAAAAAAAATATTACAATTTTTCATTTAAAGTATTTCATATTTACGGCGGTAATATTTACAGTGTATTTGTATTGGCGTGATTTCGTAATGTAACGAGCAACAACACTATTGTCTACTCAGTTTAAAAGAAGACTTGTGGAGTTTGCAAGATTGTATTTTATTTTGCCATTTTGTTTGCACCATGATATAATTTATTATTACTAAACGTTAAAACCACCTCAATAAGTGGGCTATAATCACATGCAGTAAATGTTGATTCCAATGCACTTGCGTATGTAACTGACGTGTAATTGGATAACGTAAAAAAAAACAACTTTTCGTCGGTATATTCTGCGATACATTGTCGAAAACCAGACGTCATCTGGTAACGTCGCTTTTCATTGGCTGACATTTGGTTTTACATTCCACACAACACTTCCCTACTATATACCGCAACCTCAGGATTCCTCCTATTTCTTAGGAAAGCTCAAATTACCACATCCAGTGGCTTAATGACAGCTTAACAGTTATAATTTTTCACAGAATGTTTACAAAATAAACACTGTCTGTGTGTTAGCAATTCCTTATCACAAAGTTCATAACCCCTGTCTCTAGAGAGAGGGAGAGACTTTATCAAAGCACTGAGGGTACTGGTGGAGTAATTGGGAAATAGTACTGAGAATCTAGCTGCTTGTTTAACCCTTCAATTCCTGCCCCCCCCCCCCCGCCCATAGGGGCTTGAAGAAATATATGGGCTGCATGATGCTTCCACGCAGAGCTGTATCCGGCCCGCACACTAGTACTGGTAAACCGATTAGAGGATCTAAGCTTCTCCAGGAACCGCGGTGCGAGGTGGACCGTCCATGCTAATAAACCCTATTGGTTTCATTGGGCGACAGGGCTTGAGATGTCATTAAAGTCCCACAAAATTGGAAGCAACGTCTCCAAAATGACCTTTACAGTGTTGACGGGGACGTTAAACCTCAAATCAAACAAACAAAAACCCTTCAATTCCAGTATTTTAAGCAAACACAGTAGCCCTGATCAGACAGTAGCCCTGATCAGACAGTTAAATGGCGTCTGATTAGGTATACACTGTTAGCCAATGCCCAAGTACACGAGCACAGTCCTGAATTTACTTTTAACGCAGCGCTCTGACGTCTTAGGGAGGCGACTATCGATGCTATAAACTTGATTTTGTTCAGGGGCAGCGGCAGTCAGATGGTCAGTGATAGTCACGCGGCCAATAGCAAGCATATACTGTGGGTATAACGTAGAATTTGGGTACTCGTTAAAACGCTTCATTATAAGAAAGTATTTAGTACATTTTTGTCTGGAAAAAAATATAGTAGCATTTTCCGTCAAAGTTTTCCAAATAACATGTATTTACTTGTCATTTGTTAATATGTTTAATTATCTCCCTTCTGTATACACGTATATTCAACTACAAATCAAACAAACAAACAAACAAAATCAAACAGCAGCAAATTCATCTTTCTGAACCAACAATATTTCCTTGATAGTGCTTAACCTCATATACAACGCAATCTGTGCTACATGTATAACATTTTATCCAGCTGCAAACTGTAGATCCATCGATTTCTACATTTTTTGTCATATATAGTTTCAACTCTCTCTCTCTCTCTCTCTCTCTCTCTCTCTCTCTCTCTCTCTCTCTCTCTCTCTCTCTCTCTCTCTCTCAGTGATATGTTTCAAAAATGGTACATTCTACCTGTTGATGCAGGCCCGCACACAGGGTTGTGAGACGTGCACCCCCCCCCCCCCCCCTCCCCCCCGTTTTTTGAAAACTCTCTCAGGTTTTTTGCCCTCTGCAAATTAACTGAAATTCGCACCCCTCCCCCCTTTTTATGCACCGCCATTCAAAATATTGCCGGGTATTATGTTATACCCTCCGAAGCTTTGAGAGTCTGTCATTCCGTCCGTCAGCGCCTCATAGTTTTGTGTCCGCTCCATAACATTGATACCATTTTAGATATCTTCACAAAACTTCACAAATATGTAAAGCACTATCAGACGACGTGCAGAACATTTGAACCGTAACTCTGATATTCCTACTTTTGGAGTTGTTGCCCTTCCAACATTGAGTATAGCCATTTCTGTCATAGTTTCGTGTCCGCTCCACAACTTCGATACTGTTTGAGATATTTACAGGAAACTTCACAGATATGTAAAGCACCATGAGATGACGTGCAGAACATATGAACCATAACTCTGATTTTCTTACTTTTGGAGTTATTGCCCTTTGAACTTTGAATACAGCTTTTGCTATCAGTTTCGTGTCCGCTCCATAACTCTGATTCCATTTGAGATATTTTCACGAAACTTAAAAGACATATAGGGCACTATCAGACGACATGAAGAACATATGTAACTCTCCTTTTCCTACTTTGGAGTTATTGTCCTTTGAACATTGAACATGGTCATTTCTGTCATAGTTGCGTGTCCGCTCCATAACTTCGATACCCTTTGAGATATTTCCATGAAACTTCAGAGGTATGTAGAGCACCATTAGACTACTTATAGAACATATGAACACTAACTCTGATTTTCCTACTTTTGGAGTTATCGCCCTTGAACATAGAACATAATCGTTTCTGTCATGTAGTCTGTTTGAAGCACTATATCTCCTTAACCTAATGATTGATTCTGATCAAACGGACATGGTTACATCAGCAAACAAATGAAGTATTGGCTTTCACAAACAGCTTGGTGCAGCTCACCATGCGTTTGAATTGAGGTTTACCGTCCCCATCAACACTACTTATGTCATTTTGGAGACGTTGCTTCCAATTTTATGGGACTTTTACCCGACATTGAGATAAAATGACATCTCAAGTCCTGCGGCATAATAAGACCAAAAGGCTTATAAGCATTGGACCGTCTTATCATGTCACTTTGCCTGTGCAGGCTTAGTCCTTCTAAGCAGTTTACCAGTACCCATGTGTCGTCAGTTTGACCACTGTGTAGAAGCACCATGCGGCCCATATATCTCCAAGTCCCGATGTAAATGTTTAAGCCAGAAAAATGCTAAGTTTTATTTTTATCCACAAGATGCCAATAATAACAACTGTTGTCTACTTTTTGTTTGCTTGTAACTTTTATAGTATTTTTTGCAATCAGTGTGGACCCAGATCAGAGTGCTCCTAATCAGGATCCACACTAAAATATGTTGAAAAGTTTGAAAGGCCATGAAGCAGACGACAAAAACAGAAAACATTTTCAGAATGCTGTTTTACAGAGCATATTAAGGGTAAGAGAAGTGCTTAAGATATTGTGTATCTGACGTCACTGGGTTGGCTTACAGTAGGGCAAGATCTACCATGATAATCTATTTGTTAATTTGATTGAAAAGTGGCTTAGAGTCACCGTAAACACTATTTGGGTAATTTTGGAGACACTGTTTCCAGTTTTTTGGGGACTTTTTACCCGACACTGAGATGAAATGACATCTCAAGCCATGCCCCAAACCAAACAAAAGGGTTCATTCTGCTACCCATCCATAAAACAAGCCAATACAAATACATGCAGATTGTAAATTTTACCGCCTAAAAATGAAACTTTTAAGAAGGAAAAAAAATCTTACTTCTGCTCTAAATACAGATTGTGGGTACAGTATGTTAGAGATTGTGGGTATAGTACGCCTCACCGTGGTGGTTCTAACGAGTACGCACACTCCACATTGTTTGTTTGTTTGATTTGAAGTTTAACGTCCCCGTCAACACTATTTAGGTCATTTTGGAGCCATTGCTTCCAATTTTGTGGGACTTTTACCCGACATTGAGATTAAAAATGACACAATCCCTGCCGCCCAATGAAACCAATAAGGTTTATAAGCATGGCTGGGCTAACTCATAGCAATTTTCCTGGGCAGGCTTAGACCTTCTAAGCGGATTACCAGTTCTCATGTGCGGTCAGTATCAGCTTTGCGTCGAAGCATCGTGCAGCCAAATCTATTTCTCCAAGCCCCACTCCACATTGTAGAATTGTAGAACAGAAATAAGAAAAATAAGGTTTACCCCTTACTATATATAAAAGTGGGGTTCAAGGGGGTCAGAAATATATAGGCGTTTTCCTGATGTGATAACTAAATTACTGATATGTGTATATGGCAAACATTGTAGACCCTTATCAAATGTCGCATTTTTAAGAGTCTGATCTGGGTCTACACTGTTGGCAAAGGCCTATTTGCCCCAATACTTAAGGTTTAAAATGAATGTGTGTGTGTGTGTGTGTGTGTGTGTGTGTGTGTGTGTGTGTGTGTGTGTGTGTGTGTGTGTGTGTGTGTGTGTGTGTGTGTGTGTGTGTTTAAGCAGTTAATGGATGATAACAAAAAAAAGCCATAAATAGGATGAATTTGTTCATATTTTTGATGGAGTTTTTCTTGGCATCTTTAGAAGGATTTAAAGTTTTGTCTTTTTTATACTTCCCAATAAAATTCAGTTTGGACTCAAGCATCCAGTGAGTTAAAATATAGCAAGGTATTTTCTTTCAGAACTGCATCCATCTGTTCCTGTTGTGACTGAAACCTCATGTAGCTCTGAAGAGATTTATGGGGCTATTAGCAGGCTACAGTGATCTTATCACTAACTTGTATAAACAATCAGTTTCACACTTCAACTTGGTCAAAAACTGGTTAGGTGTAGGTTGCGAGCTAAAGTATCCCGCTTTGTGCCAAATAGTACAGGTGCAATGGGATGAGGAAATTGTCATCTGAGTAGGTAAATCGTCGCATCAATTGATCAAGTCCGTGAAATGAACACCCCCTAAACCCCACTTTATATAGAGAAAACTGGGGTTTAAGGGGGTATACAGTATCTTTCTTATTTTTGCTCCAAGACATAGGTTGTGGGTACTCGTTAGAACCGCCTCAATGAGGCGGTTCTAACGTGCACCCACACCTATGTTTGCAGTTTTTGTAAGAAAAATATCAGGGACTTTCATCAGAAAAGTAGCAATTTTGGACATGTGAAAAAATATTCTATGTCACATGGGTGTGTAATCGTAATGGATTTACTGTCGCAAATTACGTTTTGCGACTCCGCTGATCCGTCGACGTAAAACGAATTATGAACCGTAGTCAGCAGAGCCGTAAAACGTAATTTCGACCGTAAAACTGACGGTTTATCCCACCCCTAAAAGGACAATTTTGAATACAGTTATCCCCTTATTGGCGTCATTAAGGACATCAGTCATTGGACAAGAAGATCCCTGTGTACGACAGTGTGTGATTTCGTTGTCTCACACTGCTGTCTCACTCTAAGGTTTATTAGCTGTTTCGCCGGCCTCGGTAGCTCAGTCGGATGCGCGTCTGACTGGTGATCTGGAGGATACCTGCCGGGGTCGGCAACATTCTTTCGTGGGGATTGATCATGAAATCTTTTCTACGGTTATTCCCTCCCTTCCGCTGATTCAAGAAGGGCAGTTGTCAATTTCTGTCGAAAGAATGTGCACTGTACTTATTAACCGCTTACGTATAAGCCTGCCCGGGGAAAGAATGGTGGATAGGTAAACTTACCGGCTCAAAAATGACTTAAATAGTGTTGACTGGGCCGTTAAACTCCAAAACAAACAAATTATTAGCTGTTTCAATCTGTCGATTATTGATTTATTTTGGAAACAATGTACATTGCATTGGATTTTTTTCACAAAACAATCTTTCACTTCATGTTTTCTTACCCATGCAAACAGGGAGGCACCATGTTCTATTTCTCCTTTGATGTACAATTTTATAACAGCCACGATGTCATGTCATTGATCAAAATGTAATGAAATAGACATTTAGTGTGTCGTCAAACTGGTGACAAGTTTCAAGAAAAAAAAAATATTGAGATGTACATACACTGTTGTAGCAATCAACAAATGGTTCATTTCAAATTTATCACTACATCTACGAGGGCGAGCCAATAAAAAATCAAAGCGCCAAAGGCACTGAAATGACAGATTCTATGAGAAAATCATAACACTGTGAAAACTTACAGAAAACTTTTCTAAAAAGATTAGAAAGGCGGTTATGCAAATTCCAATGTATGATATGTTTGCAGATTTCTATAGACCGGTGGTATTATGAAACGCCATTCGATGTTTCAAATTTTTAAAAGAAACTAGTTATGTTTTCAAAACCAAACATTAAAATTCAAAGTATAACAATGCTACTGTCCATAAGTAACAGTTTTTGTCTGGTCGGTTGTGGACACCTCTACCCAAAGATACTCTATGGGAAAGAGATCGGAGGAGAAAGGCTGGCTAGTCCAGTACATGAATTCCATTGGCTTGAAGACATTTTGAGTAAGAAAAGCACTATGAGACCGCTCGTAATCCTGCTGGATAAGATACCCCAGATTTTGAACGTAAACAAATAAATGGAACCATGTGAGGTCGAAGCACTTGATTGATGTAACGTCTCCCTGTTCAGTTCACGTCCCAGCCATAATCCTGAATGCTCTTAATGACACTAAGCTGCGTTCGCTAACTACATGCAATAGCTCGCCACACAATTACGCTTATTTCACCCGATATGTCATGCTCTATTACGCACGCGTCGCCTCGGCATACCTTACACGTATACGGCGAAACACACGGAAACGAAAATCGGCGTGATTCACGATGACGTGTAATCACGATGACGTGTAATCACGATGACGTGTGATTTGTCACTGAAGCGCATATGTCAGTCGCTTAGACGCCAATTTACGTATTTCATGCACTAGCGTATGTGTTCCGTACTGTGTCGACGCGTGAACTTTGGTCACGACAGGGACGTCCAACTCTCAAACGTGCATCGCATAAGGGCGACGAACAGTGTCAGTGCTTATTAGTCGGTAGTTGAGACCTCTTGTTTATCTACAGATACAGTGTAGCAGCTGCCGGCGGAAATCTGTTTCGTATATGCGTCTGACGGTTGAAACGCTCTTGACGTACTGACGTCGGTATTCCGCTATGTCGACATCCACTAGCGTCTTCTGTATATAGTAAGATGTCGCTCCAATAGACGATACATCACAGACACATATGGCACCCAAAATCAGACGTGGCCGGACTGGTAACCGGACGTCACGATTGATTGATTGAACCTTTTTAGCTTAAGAGCATTGTGCCTAAGCGTGTTGTAATCATGAAATCGTGTGGTTTCAGACTCAAAGCACCGAGAGTGTGGGGTGTACTTAGGTTGGAGTAATAGTCCTGGGGTGAGATATAAACTGTTTCATTTAACTCTGAAATTCCAAACAAATAGTGAATATTTTGATAAGAAGACGCGTTCTGCAGCGCCTGATCTTGGTCTACACTGTTTGCCAAGCTCACCCTATGATTCCAGGATAATCCTCTTCAGTCTTATGGAATACCCTGATCACACTGCGGCTATTTTCTACAAGACAAAAGGTTATTCTGACAAGTCAGTGATAATCACGTAGACGTTAGCACTGAAGCGCTTTTCTTATTAGCAACTTCGGGTCGAATGCCAAACAATCAACCCAAAACATAGCCGCGTCGTTTGTCAGTGTTGGGTACATGTAAGTGTTATCTATAAAATCTGCACATGAATCAAATGCTGGATCTGGCAAACAATGTAAACTCAGCCGGGTCAAACGCCACAGAACACAGTGCTGATCTTTTTCTACACTTTTTGCATTAGTTCCTAACACCTTAAGTTTAAACGAGTCAGTCCAGCCTGCATTTAGAGACAATCGGCATGAGTGTTGTCAGTGCTTTGATGTATTCACTGCCTTCAGTTACTGGAGTGCACTCTTCCATCACTGAAGTTGGGCTCGTCCATTCTGCTAAATATGACACCTAGAAATATATATAGGACCTACACTAAGTATCTGTACCATATTCCAGGGTTGAAAGGGACAGCCTTTTTTCCAATTTCTCCACGCAAAGTCAATATACACCGACGTTGTAACTGACCTAAACTTGACCTCGAAAGTCAGAAAGAAAACCCATTTATATTTTTGTCTGCAGCTGACCTAATCCAACAGCAGGCTGGTCTTTAAGGATTAGATATTGACAACACTGATAGAAAACAGTGTAAAACCTGAGCAGACCGCTGAGCAGACGCCGCATTGATCTGGGTATAAAGTGTTCGCCAAACCCGTCGCATGATGCAGCTGATTCATTTGAAATGCTGAATCGTAAGATAAAATCGTCAAGTCGTCTGTTTCAAAAGTTTGTATTACGCTTATAGGATAAGAAATATGCTTGTACAATTTGTGTTACTGCGCCAAACCGGACTATATCTTGGCGGACTCATATTTCTATGGCGGTCAAAGCCGGAAGAAAGCCTGAATTACTGAAAAAACGTGTAGGACAGCAAGAATAGACAGATGGAATCTGTCATTAAAAATCGTATGACCACGCGTGTAATAACACTTTGGCGGGATTAAGTAATGGCATGACGACGTCCATGTCAACAATGCATTTTTCGTAGAAAACTTGTCAAAATAAAAGGCGATAAAATCCAATTTAAAGTAGTCATATGATAAAGAGAATCTTACACTCGTGGTCATTTCATATGAAATTTATTAAACTCGCCGAAGGCTCGTTTCATAAATTTCATATGAAATGACCACTCATGTAAGATCCTCTATTAATATCGGCACAATATTAGAAAACAAATACTGTCGTTATAACGAGGGTCCTCTATTGTTTTTTTTTGTTTTTTTTTTTGTACTTTTGTGTTCATTTGATTATTTCGAGCAGTGAAGAACAATTATTGAACAGATATCCAACAGTCACAAGGAAGGTCACATTTTCTTGACCAAGCTAACCTAATCATTCACTTAAATTTTCAGACGGAAGTCCAAATCATCGAATCAAGACCTGTGGATACCCGATACTGGCGCCGAACTTGAACCACTAAATGGATAATAATAGTTGAAGTTTACTGGCCCATTCAGTACGTTTTAGGTCATGCCAAGACGAGTTTTCAATGGAAGCCAAGGGACTGAAATAAAACAAAATTCTATAAGCTATGCAAGATTTATGTCCCTTCCAGAAAATAGAATAAGAAAGGGAGAAGAGAAAATAAAGAAAGGGTTTGGAGCCAGACTAGTTGAATAGGTATGTTGTGTGTTCTCATTAGAGTGGCGATTCTTATGAGTATACACATCATTCTTTTATTGAGGTATGTTGTGCGTTCTCATTAGAATCACCTCAACGAGGCGATTCTAATGAGTACACACAGCATTCCTTAATTGTAAAGAAAATGAAAATAAATCCTTAAGTGATCCCCATAATGCTTCATGAGTGAGTGAGTGTTTAAGTTTTACGTCTCATCAACAGCTTAGGTCATACGGAGACGGAACCTCGGTTTAAAGACCAATCGGAAAGTGTGGAGAAGCCCGGGATCGATCCTGCGGCCCCTGGTTTACAAGGCGAGTAGCATAACCACTACACCACGGAGGCTTCTATGATGCTTTATGACCTGAGACTTTGATTACCCCTGGGTAATTTGAACCACTCCTATTTCGAACAAATTCTAACGCCCACCAAAAGTATTCGAGTTATTGATGTTTGTGTGTGAACTTAGCTTGGGATTCGCGGCTTGGAATAAGTGTATGAAGTTGGCTTGGAGTCCGGAATTCGATTTATTCCGAAGTAGTAAATTATAGTAAAATATTATTGAATGTCAGGCGAAATCAATATTCCAAGCCGCGAATCCCAAGCCAAGTTCACACACTCGCTTGGAATATCGATTTTGCCCAACACTCTTTACTTTGAGTGTATGAACTTGGCTTGGGATTCGCGGCTTGGAATATCGATTTTGCCCGACACTCACTGATATTTTACTTTACTCTATAACAACGGAATAAATCGAATTCCATACCCCATACACCAAACTCCAAGCCAACTCCATACACTACTTTACTTTACTACTACGGAATAAAGAAGCCTCCGTGGTGTAGTGGTTACGCTACTCGCCTTGTAAACCAGAGATCGCAGGATCGTTCCCGGGCTTCTCCAGACTTTTGGAAGAGTCTTTAAACCGAGGTCCCGTCTCCGTATGACCTAAGCTGTTAGTGGGATGTAAAACTCACTCACACACTCTATACGGAATAAATCGAATTCCAAACTCAAGCCCCACGCCACCTTCATACACTAGATGTTCTTTCTGTATTTTATATTTACTGTATATATACTTTCTTTATATGATGTGCTATGTTTTTGTAGGTGGCGTGATTGTCTATGTTATCATTGGAGTTATATGTTGGGAAATAAAGTTTCCAGTGCCTTGGTTATTTGTTTACTAGCCACAATTTTGAAGCCTCTATGGAGTAGCGGTTAGTCGGGTCAATACCGGGCTTCTCCAGACTTTTGGGTGGGTCCATAAACCGAGGTATCGTCTCTGTATGACCTTAGCTGTAGGTGAGACGTCCATTGGGGCTTGAAGAAATAGATGGGGTGCATGATGCTTCCACGCAGAGCTGAAACCGACCGCACACGAGTACCGGTAAACCGCTTAGAGAACCTAAGCCTGCTCAGGCAAAGCGGTGCGGATCGGACCGCCCATGCTTATAAGCTCTATTGGTATCCTTGGGCAACAGGGCTTGAGATGTCATTTCAACTCAAAGTTGGGCAAAAGTCCCACAAAATTGGAAGCAACGTCACCATAGTGACGTATACAGTGTTGACGGGGACGTTAAACCTCAAACAAACAAGCAAACACACGTCCCCCAAAGGTATTCTGGCTGTATTTAAAGTGTATGAAGTTGGCTTGGAGCTTGGAGTATGGAGTTTGGAATTCGATTTATTCCGTAGTAGTAAGGTATAGTAAAACCAGTGCTTCAGCTGAAGTGCACGACCCGCCGGATGCTTTTAGCTTTATGAGTGTTACCATATATGGGTATGACGACAAGGATCAACCGTTCCATTTGGCAGCGGCTGGTTTTGATTCTAATCTTGCTAATGAGAAATTTCTAAATGATAACTTGAACAGCTTCGTAGTCGTCGTTATCATCAGCAGCAGCAGCACTTGCAGCAGCAGCATCGTCATCAACAACAAAAACAGCAACAAGAATACCGTCGAGATGAAGAAGAAGAGAAAGAAGAAGGATTGGAAGTAGAAAAAAAGTAGAAGAAATAATGCCGAGAGCAAGAAGAAGATGAGAAGGAATGAGAAAGAAGAAGAAGAAGACGAAATAACGTGGAGGGCAAGAAGAAGAAGTAACGTCGAGATCAAGAAGATATAAAATCCAGAGCAAGAAGAAGAAGAAGAAATTAAGATAAAAATAACAACAATTAGCCAATGCATTTCAAAACCCTGCACTGAGAGATGCGGTAGGTGAAGTTTTTTTGTTTGTATAAATCGAGAAGGCAATCTGTTGACTTTTGCTGCTATAGGAGAAGAAACTAAATGCCTGGAGATACCGCAGCAACATTCTGACTATATTTCAAAGCTACTTAAGGCTTTACCAGTTCGTTGAAAACTATTTTCATCGAAAATTTTATGAATTTTTGTTTTCGACATCAAGTGTACGTCTACGGAACAAAATATGTTACATTCACTTACTCGTGCTAAAACTACGATTATTCAGCAGCATTTCTGCCAAATTTGACCGTATAACTCGGTTGAATTTCGGTTACATCTTCAATAAAGACGAATTCTGGATGACTTAACACCGGCAACTTCGGTGGAAACTATTTCATGCTAGCTCCAGGGCATTACTTGTAATAATGCTGCAATTGAGTAGCATAGAGGCTGCTCTATAATCATTTATATTTCCTGTCAACACACAAATTGTGCAATCAGTAGAAGCCTCCGTGGTGTAGTGGTTATGCTACTTTGCGGCTTGTAAATCAGGATTCGCGGGATCGATCCCGGGCTTGTCCAGACTTTCGGATGTGTCTTTAAACCGAGGTCCCGTCTCCTTAGGTGGCCCGGGATTGATCCCGCGAATCCTGGTTTACAAGGCAAGTAGCATAACCACTACACCACGGAGGCTTCTACTGATTGCACAATTTGTGTGTTGACAGGAAATATAAATGATTATAGAGCAGCCTCTATGTTACTCAATTGCAGCATTATTACAAGTAATGCCCTGGAGCTAGCATGAAATAGTTTCCACCGAAGTTGCCGGTGTTAAGTCATCCAGAATTCGTCTTTATTGAAGATGTAACCGAAATTCTGATCTGTCATCAATGTTAGCCTTCGAAATCTCTGATCTGTGTTTGTGGACAGTCGTATAAAAAACAATCTGTAGTTAGAGGCAGCGTTTTTTGGACACCTGGTCTCTTTAGAGGGGCGTAGTTTGTTTATTTAACCGAGTTATACGGTCCAATATGGCAGAAATGCTGCTGAATAATCAATCGTAGTTTTAGCATGAGTAAGTGAATGTAACATATTTTGTTCCGTAGACATACACTTGACGCCGAAAACAAAAATTCATAAAATTTTCGATGAAAATATTTTTCAACGAACTGGAAAAGCCTTATCTGGCTTTGAAATATAGTCAGAATGTTGCTGCGGTATCTCCAGGCATTTCGTTTCTTCTCCAATAGCAGCAAAAGTCAACAGATTGCCTTCTCGATTTATACAAACAAAAAAACTTCACCTACCCTTTCTATGACACGTTTTCCGCGATCTGTCTTAGAGACAGTAATCTGTCTTCGACGCAGCCGGTTGTACGGTGTGGTGATGACAGGCAAAGAAAGACAGGCAGAAAATAAACTTATTTTTTAGCTCACCTGACCGAAGGTCATGGTGAGCTTTTGTGACAGTAAGATGTCCGGCGTCGTCGTGCGTCGTCCGTCGTCCGTCGTGCGTAAACTTTTTCTTGTGAACACACTAGAGGCCACAGTTTTGGTCCAATTATCATCAAACTTGCTCAGAATGATAATCATGACAATATCTCGGTCAAGTTCGAATTTGGGTCATGTCGGGTAAAAAAGTAGGTCAGTAGGTCAAATCATAGAAAAACCTTGTGAACACTCGAGAGGCCACAATTTTGGTCCAATCATCATCAAACTTGCTCAGAATGATCATTGTGACAATATTTTAGTGAAGTTTGAATATGGATCATGTCGGCTTAAAAAGTAGGTCAGCGGGTCAAATCATAGAAAAACCTTGTGAACACCCTAGAGGCCACAATTTTGGTCCAATCATAATCAAACTTGCTCAGAATGATCATCATGACAATATCTTGGTCAAGTTCGAATATGGGTCATGTCCGGTCAAAAAGTAGGTCAGTAGGTCAAATCATAGAAAAACCTTGTGAACACTCTGAAGGCCACTGTTTTGGTCCAATTATCATGAAACTTGCTCAGAATGACCATTGTGACAATATTTCAGTCCAGTTCGAATATGGGTCATATCCGGTTAAAAAGTAGGTCAGCGGGTCAAATCATATAAAAACCTTGTGAACACCCTAGGGGCCACAATTTTGGTCCAATCTTAATCAAACTTGCTCAGAATGATCATCATGACAATATCTCGGTCAAGTTTGAATATGGGTCAAATGGTTCCGGTCCGTTGCACATCTAGGTCACAGGAGCCAAAAACAGATTTTTTTCACCAAAAACTTAAAAAATCTTCTTCTCTGAAACCACAAGGCCCAGGTCTTTGTTATTTGGTATGAAGCTTCATCTAGTGGACCCCTACCAAGATTGTTCAAATTATAGTGCTGGGGCCAAAAATGCCCCCGCACGGGGGCCCTTTGGTTTTACATAGGCTTATATAGGGAAAATCTTTAAAAATCTTCTTCTCTGAAACCACAAGGCCCAGGACTTTGATATTTGGTATGAAGCTTCATCTAGTGGACCCCTACCAAGATTGTTCAAATTTGAGTGCTGGGACGAAAAATGCCCCCGCCACGGGGCCCTTTGGTTTTACATTGGCTTATATAGGGAAAATCTTTAAAAATCTTCTTCTCTGAAACCACAAGGCCCAGGTCTTTGATATTTGGTATGAAGCTTCATCTAGTGGACCCCTACCAAGATTGTTCAAATTATAGTGCTGGGGCCAAAAATGCCCCCGCCCCAGGGCCCTTTGGTTTTACATAGGCTTATATAGGGAAAATCTTCAAAAATCTTCTACTCTGAAACCACAAGGCCCAGGACTTTGATATTTGGTATGAAGCTTCATCTAGTGGACCCCTACCAAGATTGTTCAAATTATAGTGCTGGGACAAAAAATGCCCCCGCCACGGGGCCCTTTGGTTTTACATTGGCTTATATAGGGAAAATCTTTAAAAATCTTCTTCTCTGAAACCACAAGGCCCAGGTCTTTGATATTTGGTATGAAGCTTCATCTAGTTGACCCCTACCAAGATTGTTCAAATTACAGTGCTGGGGCCAAAAATGCCCCCGCCCCGGGGCCCTTTGGTTTTACATAGGCTTATATAGGGAAAATCTTAAAAAATCTTCTTCTCTGAAACCACAAGGCCCAGGTCTTTGATATTTGGTATGAAGCTTCATCTAGTGGACCCCTACCAAGATTGTTCAAATTTTAGTGCTGGGACAAAAAATGCCCCCGCCACGGGGCCCTTTGGTTTTACATGGGCTTATATAGGGAAAATCTTTAAAAATTTTCTTTTCTGAAACCACAAGGCCCAGGACTTTGATATTTGGTATGAAGCTTCATCTAGTGGACCCCTACCAAGATTGTTCAAATTTTAGTGCTGGGACAAAAATGCCCCCGCCACGGGGCCCTTTGCTTTTACATTGGCTTATATAGGGAAAATTTTTAAAAATCTTCTTCTCTGAAACCACAAGGCCCAGGTCTTATATATTTGGTATGAAGCTTCATCTAGTGGACCCCTACCAAGATTGTTCAAATTATAGTGCTGGGGCCAAAAATGCCCCCGCCACGGGGCCCTTTGGTTTTACATAGGCTTATATAGGGAAAATCTTTAAAAATTTTCTTCTCTAAAACCACAAGGCCCAGGACTTTGATATTTGGTATGAAGCTTCATCTAGTGGACCCCTACCAAGATTGTTCCAATTTTAGTGCTGGGGCCAAAAATGCCCCTGCCCCGGGGCCCTTTGGTTTTACATAGGCTTATATAGGGAAAATCTTTAAAAATCTTCTTCTCTGAAACCACAAGGCCCAGGACTTTGATATTTGGTATGAAGCTTCGTCTAGTGGACCCCTACCAAGATTGTTCAAATTATAGTGCTGGGACAAAAAATCCCCCCCTGCCACGGGGCCCTTTGGTTTTACATAGGCTTATATAGGGAAAATCTTTAAAAATCTTCTTCTCTGAAACCACAAGGCCCAGAACTTTGATATTTGGTATGAAGCTTCATCTAGTGGACCCCTACCAAGATTGTTCAAACTATAGTGCTGGGGCAAAAAATGCCCCTGTCCCGGGGCCCTTTGATTTTACATAGGCTTATATAGGCAAAATCTTTAAAAATCTTCTTCTCTGAAACCGCTAGGCCCAGGTCTTTGATATTTGATGTGTAGCTTCATCTAGTGGACCTTTGACAAGATTGTTCAAATTTTAGCCTTTGTTGATGTTTGGTATGAAGCTTCACCTTTAAGACCTCCCTCAACATTATGTACATTAAAGCCCTGGGGCCAATAATGGCCCTCTCTGGGGCCCACTTGTTACACTATGGATCAGGTGAGCGATCCAGGGCCATCATGGCCCTCTTGTTTCTGCTTTTCGTGAAAGTATGAACGACAGTGGGTCGCTAGCAAAGTTTACTTCTCACGCGACCCACTGCATTTACACTTTCATGAACAGCAGAAAAATAAATTGCATTTCTTAAATAAATTACAGGGAAGAGTGAGTGAGTGTTTGAGTTTTACGTCCCACCAACAGCTAAGGTCATACGGAGACGGGACCTCGGTTTAAAGACTCATCCGAAAGTCTAAATTACAGGGAAGAAGTGCGTGACGGGACTAGCCGCCCTTTTTGTGATGTCGCTCATAGATTCTTTGACGTTAGACGGTGTAACGCCATTTTCTCGCATCGAAAACGTCAAAAAAGGACATATACGCATGTGTTACAGTCAGTAACTTTGGTAGGTGTTTTTTTTTTTTGTGGGGGGGGGGGGGGGGTGGAGAATTTGAAGGCAACATCAACATGATTGTCGATTTTCAATGTGTTAGACTCTTTTGTATGATTCGTTGCGTAAGGGCCGTCGTAAATAGACAAATCAATCTCCATTAAAACTGAACTCCAAACTGAAAAAATACTCCACAAATCACAGCTAGAGCTGATCTATTTCTTAATTCAAACTTCGGTGGCTCGAACACCGATGGTTTATTTATCGTGGCTGAGCTAAACCCGTTCTTGAGTCCCGGTAGATAACATTTTCAAAATGTTCCTATTTTTCAGAGAATATGTGATTCGCCCACATGAGATGTCAAGCTTGTTTGATTTGTGGTTTAACGTCTCCGTCAACACGGTATAGGTCATTTTGGAGACGTTGCTTCCAATTTTGTGGGACTTTTACCCGACACTGAGATGAAATGACAGCTCAAGCCCTGTCGCCCAATGAAACCAATATGGTTTATAAGCATGGACGGCCCGAGTCTTATTTGTTTGGAAATTTAGAGAGAGAAAAAATAGAACAAAATGTCATTTGCATAGCAATTTTGATTAGCGCTATACAGTTTTTACAGGTGAAAGGTCAAGATAAAAAACATAAATAAAATTCGACATACCTTTGCCTTCCTTTTACTTTCTCGGCACACGTTTTCTGCACGGTAGCGAGTTCCGAATGGACACAGGCAAAGCCGGCCATTTTTATACATTTCATACCGGATACAAGGAAAAAATTCCCTGCAACTTTTCCTGAAAACCCTGTTTCTGCAGCAGACCAAATTCCTCGAACTTTTGATCAAGTCGACCAATGAATATGACCAGCTTTATATATAATCATGTCCGACTTTTCTGGATCCGGATTCCGGAAACAAACAGCGGCGTGTCTTTAACCCTTTTTGTATCAAATGGAATATAAAGCATCAGTCCATTTCAAAATTTAAGGGTGTTAGGTTGTGTTTTCTTCAAAATTTGTTTGGGAAATGGCTGGACTTTTTGCAAATAGTGAAGGCCCTGATCAGACGCCGCGTTCTGCGGCGTCTGATCTGGGCCTGCACTGTTTGCCACGGTACCAATTTAGGGGTTTTCAGTCTTAAATGGGTTAATCTTTAAGATGTCTATCACAACAATCTTCGTCTGCATTGTTGTTGTTGTTTTTTTTGTTGTTTTGTTTTTTGTTACTCTTAAAGCATTGTTGCAAACAGAGTGAACCCAGACCAGACTGCTCCTTCCGTCTGATCAGGGTCCACACAGTTTGCCTACATGCATTTTTTAATGTTTGCAAGAAGGTGCAGCCGACGACATAAATATGCAACATTTTCGGTTGCAGTTTTTCTTGGCGTCATAAGAGCTAACCATTTCTAGTAATGACTAGCTATTGGTCAGTTTATTTGCCAGTCTGCATCTCGGATACGTTTGGATTCAGTAATTCGCCCATTTTGTTCTGAATAGAATTTAGCAGGAGTCCAGTTCGAAATTTGGGGTTGTATCTGTTTGCAAACGGTGAAGGCCCTGATCAGACGGCCACGTTCGGCGGCGCCTGATCTGTGACTACATTTTTCATGTTTACAAGTTCTTGAAATGAATACCCCCCTAAACTCCACTTTATATAGAGAAAAACTGGGGGTTACAGGGGTATAAATTATTTTCTTATTTCTGCTCCGTTTGATCTGGGACTACATTTATCATGTTTACAAGTTCTTGAAATGAAAAGCCCCCGCCCCCCCCCCCACCCAAAACTCCACTTTATATAGAGAAAACCGTGGGGTTTACGGGGTACACATTATTTTTCTTATTTCTGCTCCAAGACATATGTCGTTAGAACCGCCTCATTGAGTTTCTAGCGAAAGAATGTGCACTCTACTGGTTAGCTTACGTATAAGCCTGCCCAAGAAAAGTCATAGTAAACTGACCGGTTCAAAAATGACATAAAATAGTGTTGACTGGTCCGTTAAACTGCAAATCAAACAAAAACAAACAACAACAAACAAACCTGAGCGCAGTCCTGATACATGTATTACTTTATAATCACAGAGTAGACCAGTGATGCTATAAATATCCTGTTCCTTGACTTGCCAGCGATTGAAGCTGTTACGTGGACAATATCAGGCGGCGGGAACTTCTGTTGTTTTTTTTTTGTTGTTGTTTTTTTTTTTTTTTTTTGTTTAACGTTTCCGTCAACACTGTTTGGTCATTTTGGAGACGTTGCTTCCATTTTTTTCGGACTTTTACCCGACATTGAGATGAAATGACATCTCAAGCCCTGCCGCCCAATGAAACCAAAAAAGCTTATATGCATTGGACAGTCTGACTCGCACCACTTTGCCTGGACAGGCTTAGTCCAGTATTCATGTGTGGTCAGTTTCAGCTCTGCGTGGAAGAACCATGCAGCCCAATCTAGTTCTCTAAGCCCCAATGGGCGGGGCTGAGAGGGGAAGCTTCTGTGGTTAATATCTTTGGGTCGATTGATAAGAAATAGTCCCAAATTTGTTTTTTTTTTCGATACCTTCTCGTTATTCATCACTGAATTCTGAAGAAGAAGAAGAAGAAGAAGAAGAGCCTGAGTGAGTGAATGTTTGAGTTTTACGTCCCACCAACAGCTAAGGTCATACGGAGACGGGACCTTGGTTTAAAGACTCATCCGAAAGTCTGGAGAAGCCCGGGATCGATCCTGCGACCCCTGGTTTACAAGGCGAGTAGCGTAACCAGTACACCGCCGAGGCTTCTAAAGAATAAGAAGAAGAAAGAGGAAAATGAATGGAAATGTAAAGACAGAAGAAGTTATATTGCTCAACCTCAACCCCTAACCGCTGCAAGGACGGATGTAAGCCAATATAGTTGAACGCCCCTGTGTCCCAAGATACGTCTCATCCAACCAACCCCGAAACTAGTGATCCGATTCTCGCATTTGAAAACAAGTCCGTGAAATGAAGAGCCCCATAAGCCCCACTTTATATAGAGAAAACTGGGGTTTACGGGAGTACAGTATATTTCTTATTTATGCTCCAAGACATAGGTTGTCGGGACTCGTTAGAACCGCCTCAATAAGGCGGTTCTAACGCGCACCCGCAACCTATGTTTGAGCATTTATAAGAAAAATATCATGTATTTTTATCAGAAAAGTAGCCATTTTGGTGGTGTGAAAAATGCACTTTGTCACAAAGGTGAGTTATGGTTATCATAATGGAAATAATGTGAACCGTGCTAGTCGCTGCCCAGGAAAAATCAAAGCACTGAGAGAACTGGTTGGTCAATTGTCTCTGAGTAGGCTGGAAAATAGTTCCGGATTAATACGCCGTAATGCTTTGTCTCGCTCAAGCCATATGTGAGACGCAAAGTTCTGCAACAGAAGCAGGTCAGTTGGTTTTTCTTCGGGCACTCCGCTTTTCGCCCACCTCTGATTAACGCTGGGCTCGATTTCAGTGAAATAATATTGAACGGGCCGTAAAACCAAAAAAGACCCCTTAGATTTTAAGTTTTAATCAAAAAGTGTAGAGCCTGATCAGACGCTGCGTTCAGTGGCGGCTGATCTGCGTTTCGAGGCGTCTGATCTTAAAATCCTGCACTGTAGCAAACAGTGTAAAAACGCTGGGCTCGATTTCAGTGAAGTAATATTGAAAGGGCCTTAAAACCAAATAAGACCCCTTAAATTCCAGTTTTTAATCAAAAACTGTAGACCTTGGCCAGACGCTGCATTCTGTGGCGTCTGATCTGGGTCTACACTGTTTGCCAATCCCACCCAGATTCTATCGATAACCTTAATTAAGCAACACGCAAACGTCACCGCGATAAAAGTAACGCTGCTGTTTTCTATAAGATCCAGCGCATGACAAAACCTACAATAAGGCATGTGCAGCCAACGAAGACTCAGATCAGCCTGCGTATCCGCGCAGTCTGATCAGAGTCTTCGTTGCGCGCTCTAAGGATATCTAAGGGTCCAAATCTACTTCATGCAGCAAGAGAAGTCTCTTGTTAGACTATATGCATGCGCAGGCTGATCTGATTCTTCGCTGGGCGCACATGTAAATCGTAGGAAATGCTGTGCCCCGGCTCAAATTTATTAAATACGTTACCTGGATTCCCAACAAATCAGTGATAGTCACGTGGACTTTAGCGCTGAAGAGTTACTTGCGCTTTATAACTTTGATTTTTGAAATAGATCAGCTCTATCTGTGATTTGTTGAGGAATAAATCACAGTTTGGAGGTCAGTTGTAAAGTAGACAAATCACGAGGGCGTAATATTTTTGTGGTTGCATAGTTATTTTTGGTCAGTTTATCTGGTGTCTTTTTTTCTAATTTGTTTGTGGCTCGGGTCTAATATGCATGTATATTGGGTCCGTGGTTTGTGACCAGTTCAGTTATTGTCTTTTCTTTTCAACTAATTACTTTATTATTCGTTCTTCCTCTTAAGGTAGAATGTAATTATTCAGGCAAAATTAAACTTGAGAAACATGACCATTGACGTTCTTTTGACTGCCTTTACAAGATAATTATCCAATTTGCTTCATATGGCGATAATATAAGAGTCCATCTAAGCCCGTAATGAACACGAGTCACTGAACGGTCGTGGCAGTGAGGCTAACAGTACGCCTCACTGCTGAAGTTCGTAAAATAATCCAAAAAGACCAGTTTCAGTCTACACTTTAAAGTACTTTACGAAAACACGCCTATATAAATCTTTGTCATATGACGTCGTTGATACGCAGTGGATTACGTCGTGTAATAAAAATCGTATGACCTTACGTGCAATAACACTTTGGCGGGATTAAGTAACGTCATGACGACGTCCATGTCAACTATGCATTTTTTGGGGGAAAAATGTCCACTTTAAAGGCGATAAAATCCAATTTAAAGTGGTCGCCGAAGGCTTGTTTCATAAAATTCATATGAAATGACCACGGGTGTAAGATCCTCTAAATTATAAATTTTACCAAAAAAAAAAAAAAAAAACAATAATAAATAAATAAATAAATAAAAAGGAAAAAGTTCAGATAAAAAAATGTGGTATTTTCTTATTCCTGCTCAAAGCATAGATCTTGCTAGAACTGATAACAATATGACCACTAACAAGCTTGTTAAGCTAACGATGCTTTGAACAACTGGACTCTGATCTCTTTTGAAAAATATTTACTTGTAATCTTACACTAACAACGTTCCCGCCCATCGGTGCCGCATGTTGCAGAGATGAAACCGACCGAATTGGAGTAGGGATCCTACTGGTAAACCGCTTAAAAGGTTTAACCCCGCCCAGAAACAGACCGTCTCTCAAACAATAGTGGTTTATTTGTTCGGTAGGGTTCATCTCAATGTCGAGTGGAAGCATCATGCAGCCAATTCTATTTCTTCAAGCCTGAATGGGCGGGGGCGAAACTGCGAATTGTACCTTTGCGTTCGCTGCTTGGACAGAACAGTGTCTCTTGTTTCTATATCTAAAGTTTCAAGACTGTTGCCTGCCTGTGTAGCTGAGTAAGTTGGTTTGTGACTTGTGACTTACTTGGTAAGAGAGAGAGAGAGAGAGAGAGAGAGAGAGAGAGAGAGAGAGAGAGAGAGAGAGAGAGAGAGAGAGAGAGAGAGAGAGAGAGAGAGATTGGACAAAACAGTGTCTCATGTTTCTATATCTAAAATTTCAAGACTCTTTGCTTGCCTGTGTAGCTGAGTAAGTTGGTCTGTGACTTGAGAGAGAGAGAGAGAGAGAGAGAGAGAGAGAGAGAGAGAGAGAGAGAGAGAGAGAGAGAGAGAGAGAGAGAGAGAGAGAGAGAGAGCTGGCCCCGCGATTATGACTTTTTCATGCTCAACTCACTTGAGTGCAATTTGTTATGCTCACAACTATTAAAAATTAAAATACAAACAAATCAGGCATTATTCTGCTCAGATCAGCACAGGGTGACATTTAGGGACATTTTATCCTGTTCGTAAATTTTGAACTGCCAACTTTTGTTGGCATTTTAAAATTTATGAGAAGGGTATTTCATGCTCAAGTGAGCTGAGCATGAAAAAGGTTTTCACATTACAGCTCAGTGCGTTTATTCTAATATGTTTTGGCCAAGTTCAGGCACTGTTTTTTTTTTTTTTTTTTTCTTCTTTTTTCTGACTGACCATTCTTATTATCAAAGAAGGTAATTATTTATACAAGATTAAGCTTTAGAAACATGACCATTGACAGCATCTTAGCCGCCTTAAAGGGATTTTCAAAATCTGTTATTTGAACCAATGCCCAAAAAAGACTAATTAATGAAACTGAGGCATCGAAAGGTCATGACAAGCATATGGCGTATTGCGGTTACCCGTAGACACAGTTTCCAGTACGCCTACTGCTGATTTTTGAACAATGCGTCATGAAGAAAAAAGTAACAGACAGCGGACCCGACAGCTTGGTACCGAGCGGGTGACCGGGTGTTTTTTTAAGTTTATTTTATTTTTATTACGTGAACAAGTCCGTGAAATGAACACCCCCTAAACCCCACTTTTTTATGGAGAAATATGGCGTTTACTGGGGTATACATTATTTTTTCTTATTTTTGCTCCAAGACACAGGTTGTAGGTACTCGTTAGAATCGCCGGCCTTCGCCCATTGGGGCTTGAAGAAGTAGATGGGTTGCATGGTGCTTCCACGCAGAGCTGAAATCCGACCGCACATGAGTAAAGGTAAACCGCTTAGAGGATCTGCCTGTCCAGGTAAAGCGCCACGAGTCGGACCGTCCTTGCTTATAAATCCTGTTGGTTTCATTGGGCGACAGGGCTTGAGATGTCATTACATCTCAATGTCGGGTAAAAGTCACACAAAATTGGAAGCAACGTCTCCAAAATGACCAAAACTGTGTTGACGGGGATGTTAAACCTCTAATCAAACAAACAAACCCTCTATCTAACTTTTTCTTATTTTTCCCAGAAAACAGGGAAAATTAGGAAAATTCAAAATGTCGTCTGCTGAGATAGAATACCCAGCATGTAGAGCGTAAACGACATGTCGAATGCTCATTCCATTCGAAACTACTCTCAAGGCATGACAAATGTGAATCCAGGCAGACTGAAAGACAACGTGCACATGCTCGCGGACTCACAGAGTATAAGAATCGTATATGGGTGTGAGGGATGGATGGAAAAATCCGTCCCGAGGGACACTGCCCGGTATCACGAGGCTTGCCGAGTGATGCCGGACAGTGATCCCGAGGGACGGATTTTTCTATCCACCCCTCACACCCATATTGGATTCTTTTTCTTGCATACCTTTCATTTCTTAGCGCGGCTTTTTCATTCTGCAGTTACATCGGTTAACAACGTCCGCCATATTGTGTTGACACTGCAGGAATGTTTAGTGACGTCACGTCATGTGCTGTGACGTCAACCTTAACGACGGCGCATATAAGGTCGTAATCACCCAGTGCATTTTTCAAACACGCGATTTTATTCGATTTTGGGTCGGAACACCAGGGTCAGAACATAAATTTCTATCCCAGGGAAAATCACGGATTTCCTTGTCTGGTGTGCAAGAACAAAGAATCAACGCAATGTCAAGTACACCTGTGGACACAAAAGCGTTCAAACTCCGATGATCCTTTCAATGAATCCCTTTGCATCAAGTTAGTTTGACAAGCAAATGCCATTCGTCAAAGTAGTCTAAAACTGGATCAAGCAAAATACATTGATTGGTCTTATTGTGGCAAGCACTTTTTTCCATTTTTTATTTTTTTTTTTTTTCATTTTTAGATCTGATTGACATTCGATATGTATTCTGATTGGACAGTGCAGGGAAATATACAACACTTTGTGTTTTGAATTTATTCCTGTCTTGCAGTTGACTGACAGGATGTAAGGAAATATTGAATGAAACATCAAATCAAAATGAAATGAAGCTCATAAAAGTTTGAACGGATTTGTTTCCACAGGTGTACAACTACTCGGAGCTTGAAAGGTAATAGGCCTAATTTTCTAGCCTATGCTCAAAGAAAACAAAAAGTAGGCAAAGGTTGTTCGTGATCTTTTTTAAAAGTGTTTTTTTTTTTTTTTTTTTTTTTTTTTTTTTTTTCAAATATTTTTACATTAACAACACAAATAAACAAAACAGAAATAAGAACTTATTTAGATCAGTTCGTAGCCCGCCCATCGGGGATTGGAGAAATAGATTGGGCTTCCACGCAGAGCTGAAACTGACCACACATGAGACCTAGTAAACCGTCAGGAAGGACAAAGCCTGCCCAGGGTTAACCAGTATAGTGCACATTCTTTCGCCAGAAGCTGACAAATGCCCCTCTTGAATCAGCGGAAGGGAGAGAATGACCGTAGAACAGATTTCATGATCAATCTCCACAAATGAATGTTGCTGACCCCGGTAGGTATCGAACCCACGTCCTCCTGATCACAGGTCAGACGCGCATCAAGCCTGCACAAGTAAAGTAATGTGAGTCAGACCGTCCAATTTTGGTTTCATTGTGCGGCATGGCTTGAGATGTCCTTTCATCTCAATGTCGGGAAAGAGTGTCACAAAATCGGAAGCAGCGTCTCCAAAATGGCATTCATGTAAATAGTGGTGACGGAGACGTTAAACCTCAAATCAAGCAAACAAACAGATCCGTTCGTAAGTTTGTTTTATTTGAGGTTTAACGTCCTCGTCAACACTGTAAAGGTCATTTTGGAGACGTTGCTTCCAATTTTGTGGGACTTTTACCCGACATTGAGATGAAATGACTTCTCAAGCCCTGGCGCCCAATGAAACCAATAGGGTTTACTAGCATGGACATTCCGTCTCGCACCGCGGTTCCTGGACAGGCTTAGATCCTCTAAGCGGTTTACCAGTACTAGTGTGCTGGCCGGTTCAGCTCTGCGTGGAAGCATCATGCAGCCCGTATATTTCTTCAAGCCCCTATGGGCGGGGGCGTCCGTTCGTAAGGGGTGTGATTATTTGTCAGAAATATGTGTAATAACAAATCAAGAACGAAACAAATACAGTAAAATTTCTATATTAAGACCGCCTTTGGGACTGTTCAAAAGTGGTCTTTAAGACCACTTTTGAACAGTTCCATAGGTGGTCTTCCATTTGGAGATACTTGCCGTAGAAAACTGAAAAACATAATAAATGAAACCTTTTCTATAAGCTTTTAAAAGCAAATTTAGTATCAATTTTAGGTGGTCTTAATAGCGGAATTTCTATGGAATGAATTCTTAGCTCAAGACCTAGCCTTGATTCCGAGAGACATGGGCTTCCCTCGGACCTGAAATGCCCAAATCAAATCCATATTCTTGAAATGTTCTTGTAATTTGATACTCCAAGATACGTTTCTTGAAGCAAAGATGTGGAAAAGACCTTTTTTAACCTGTCATACTCCTACTGGGAGTCTTTATAACGACAAATTCATTATAACGGCACAGTAAAAGGGAACACGGCCCAAGCCTATCGGGCTTGAAGAAATAGATGGGCTGCTTGCTGCTTCCACGCAGAGCTCAAACCGACTGCCCACGAGTACTGGTAAATCGTGTAGAGGATCTAACTTGCCCGGGCGAAATGGTGCGAGTTGGACTGCCCATGCATATAAACCCTATTGGTTTCATTTCATGTCATTTCATCTCAATGTCGAGTAATAGTCCCAAAAAATTGGAAGCAACGTCTCCAAAATAGCATATACAGTGTTGACGGGGACATAAACCTCAGGTCAAACAAATAAATAATAGGGAACAAATACTACCGTTAAAACATTACATAACATACATTTTACAATGTTTTTAGCCTACAAATGAAGTACTGAGAAACACACTTACATAGAAGCAAAACCATATATGTGTGTGTGTGTGTGTGTGTGTGTGTGTGTGTGTGCGTGCGTGCGTGCGTGCGTGCGTGCGTGCGTGCGTGCGTGCGTGTGCGTGCGTGCGTGCGTGTGTGCGTGCGTGCGTGCGTGCGTGAGTGCGTGCGTGCGTGTGTGTGTGTGTGTGTGTGCACCCTTACAACAGCAACTTTTCCTTTGTCAATACTGTTGATAATGTTATAATCAAAATGATAGGAAACATTGTATACATGTAAATGTATAGATATATAATGTACTACGATGCAACTGGCCAGATAATGAACCCCCACGTTAGTGGTCCTCAGATTCCAAGTTCAGCGACCTTACCAAAACGAAAAATAAGATCTCTGAAACACCGGCGAGAACCACAATCCGCATCATTGTCCCGTACATGGCCCTTGATTATCAAAGGAAACATACAAATAATCCAAGCTTCATAAAACAAAGGAACACCAACAAGGGCGACTCTCGAAGAATTCTTCATACCCCTTAACAAAGCCACGTTGAGGGTACCTGCTTGGTATGCCTCATCGAGGCAGTCCCAAAAATTACCCACTACATGTCTCTAACTACACACAAAAACAGTGGAACAATACCGCCCATCCGAGATAGAAAACCTAGATGTACAAATAATGTCATAGTTTTTTTCAAATGTCGAGCGAGGCCCAGATGCAGAGTGTGGGTTCACAGTCTGACAGTTATACAATTTCAAGTAAAGTAATCCATTCTAACTGCCAAGTCAAACGAGACCAGAGACAAATCTATATTGACCAATATATGCCCAGTGGCCCAATTGTGGGATTTAGGCAAATGATAGGTTACCTCCCCTACACCTCAGTCGTCGCCTTATCTAAAACTTGCATTATCAAAAAAATATATTGAAAATTTTACCACCAGAACATGGTTTGTGGGTACTCGCTAGGACCTCCCCTCTCGGCGCGGCGGTTCTAAAGAGTACCACCAATCTATGTTTTTGAGCAGAAATAAGAAAAATAATGTACAACCTTAAAAAGCTCAGGTAGGGCTTTAAGGGTTCAAAATTATATGGGCGTGTTTTCTCGATGATAGTTCACATTGCGAAAACACGCCTATTCAAATATATTGACAATTTTATTACCAAGAACATGAAAATTTTTCGACCAAAACCTCCGATTTGAGCAGAAATAAGAAAATCAATGCATCACGTGAACAAGTCCGTGAAATGAACACCCCCCTAAACCCCACTTTATATAGAGAAAACTGGGGTTTACGGGGGTATACATTATTTTCCTTATTTCTGCTCCAATACATAGGTTGTGGGTACTTGTTAGAACCGCCTCAATGAGGCGGTTCTAACAAGCACCCATAACCTATGTTTGAAGTAAAAATAACAAAAATATGACAGATTTTCATCAGAAAAGTAGCCATTTTGAAGTTGTTAAAAATGCACAATGTCGCACGGGTATGTTATCGTAATGTATTCCCCTGAAAACCTCAGGATTTGAGAGGATCCGAATTACATAGGTGTGTTTTCGTGATAACCCTTTTATAGAACATACGGAGGACCCGCGTTATAACAACATGCGTTATAACGGCAAAACTCGTTATAACGACAATTTTAATGGAATTAATTCTTAGCGCAAGATTTAGCCTCGATTCCGAGCGGATTGGGCTTCATCATAGTGTAGCTTATATTTTCTTGTTCTTTGGGATCATTGTTGCCATTGTGGAATTTTGAAAATACCTGAGGGTAACTGATGAGGCCTAATTGGCCGAAACTAACTAGTCTGGCCCAGAAAACATGCACCCTTCATATTTTCCAGTTCTGTTGTGTATTCCTGGCTTGCAAAGGATAACCCTTTTATAGAACATATCTGAAATGCCCAAATCGAATCCACAGTCATGAGAGATTCTTGTAAGAAACAAATGTTATAGACATTTCTTAAAATCGCCTCATCGAGGCGATTCTAATCGAGGCGATTCTAACAAATGACTATAACATTTGTTACAAATGTTATAGAAAATTTCTTAGAATCGCCTCATCGAGGCGAGTCATGAGGCGAGTCTAACAAATGTCTATAACATGTGTCTCATGGAGCAATGCTGTGGAAAAGATTTCCAGACACTTCGGCCCCACTACCACCTCGGCCCCTAGACAGGTCGGCCCAAAACCAAGTCGGCCCTAGACACCTCGGCCCTAGTCACTTCGGCCCTAGACACCTCGGCCCCACTGTCACCTCGGCCCCTAGACATCTCGGCCCCAAAGATACATCGGCCCCACTTTTGATATCTGTTAGGGTATGGGCATTTATATCATGTTAAAATCGGTCCCGCCCATCGGGACTTCAAGAACCCGACAGCCTGTGACATGAGTACTGGTAAACCGCTTAGAGGTTCAGCCTGGCCAGGAAAAGCGGTGCGAGTCGGACCGTTCATACTTATAAACCCTATTGGTTTCATTGGGCTGCAGGGCTTGAGATGTCATTTCATCTCAATGTCGGGTAAAATTCCCACAAAGCTGGAGGCAACGTCTCCAAAATGACCGAGATGGTGTTAATTGGGGCGTTAAACGTCAAATCTAACAAACAAAACATCATGTCAACAAGCCCGTGTAATGAAGACCCCGCTCAACCCCAGTTTATATGGGGAAAACTGGGGCTCATAGGGGCATACATTGTTTGCATAACGAAGACACCCCTTCATCACGAAAACACGCCTATATAATTTTGAACCCCACTTTTATATAGTAAAACTGGGGTATACAGGGGTAAACCTTATTTTTTGTTTTTGTTCTAAAATATAGATTGTGGATACTCATTAGAACCGCCTCGATGGGGCGGTTCTAATAAGTACCACAATCTAAAGTTTAGCAGAAACAAGAAAAATATCACAGGTTTTCATCTTAAAGGTTTCGTTTTTCGGCGCATTACCCAAACACGCCTATACAATTACATTGCCACCTTTATCGCCGAAAAAAATGAAAATTTTATGACGAAAAATTGTGATAATTTTCTAATTTCTGCTCAAAAAACAGATTGTGGGCACTCGTCAGAACCGCCTCATCGAGGCGTTTCTAATGAGTACCCACAATCTATATTTTAGAGCAGAAATAAGAAAAAATAAGGTATACTCCCGGAAACCCCAGACTTACTATATAAAAGTGGGGTTCGTGGGGCTCAAAATTATATAGGCGTGTTTTCGTGATGGGTAAAATTTTCAATGTATTTGTATAGGCGTGTTTTCGTAATGTGTATTTTTTTACCCCATTGAACCCCACTTTTATATAGTAAAATTGGGGTTTACAGAGGTAAACCTTATTTTTCTTATTTGAGCAGAAATAATAAAAAATCACAATTTTTCTTTTTATAATGTTCGTTTTTTTTTTTTTTTGCGGTAAAGTTTACAATGCATTTGTATAGGCATGTTTTCGTACTTCTTATTTCTGCTCCAAGACACAGGTTGTGTGTACTTGTTAGAACCATCTCAATGTGCAGGACTGATCAGAGTGCGTCTGTGACAACCTTTAATCACAACTAGTTTAATATTAATCTGTGTTTATGCAAACTAGTCGTTTCTTAGATCCCTTTCATATAAGTTAACAGGTATGTGCGATGAACCATCTCCTTGAGAACGATTGAACCAGTTAGTCGGGGATTTGAAATTCGTAGCACGCGTATTTAAGGAGTTTAATGCACCTTACTTTCTCACACTTTACTATGATACGAATTTATTTAGAGGTCTCTCAGCATCTTGAAAATGGACTTAGAAAATAAAAAAGTGGGGAAAAAGACATAAAAAGGGGAGATAAATGTTACTACCCTCTTTTCTCATTTAAGCATCCAAACAATTCCAAACGTCATCTCCTCTGAAACTACAAGGCCAATTGGAACCAAATTATATGTGAAGCCGCCATGGGGTGGAAGAACAAACATATATTCTGAATATCTGGGTCACATGACCAAAATGTCCGCCATGCCCATATATGGTAAAAACCTTTGAAAATCGCCTTCTCAGGAACCAATCGACCGATGACCTTGAAACTTGGTATACAGTATATGGGACCGGGGCCCTATCGATTTTGTTCAAATGATGACATTTCGTTGACCTTGACCTTTCTTACTTCAAGGTCACATGCGGTCACTTAGGATTTTGTATGGAAAAGACAGGGTTTTCTGGTTCTGTTGCAGCTTAGTTGACATCATAGTTGATATTTTCAATCAGCTTAATAATCCTGGGGCTATAATATTAAATAGTTTTTAATTTTTCTAAAACTACTGGGCTAACTGATACCAAATTACATATACTGCATCAGTGTGGTCGAGAAATCGAAGTTTGTTAGAAGGATCTGTGTGATCGGCACACCAATAAACGGCCAAAAGTGATTTTAAATTCTGCATCTCAGGAAATACAAGACCTTGGTATTCAGCATTTTGGACTGTAGTCCTAAGATGGTTCAAAGCTGACAATAATGTATGCGACGGCAACAAAAGAAAACAATGATTGATTTCAAAATAATTTGGCATCAATGGTCCTGGGATTTGCCTCTACTAAACCATTATGGTCTGTTAAAATAAATGGCCACCACGGGTGTGTGTGTGTGGGGGGGGGGGATTTATTTTATGCCCACTTGAGCTCTGGTGAGCGTAGATTCCCATCGGCCGTTTGTTTACAATTTTGTGTTCAGGGAAAAGTCGCGTATACTTGATGGCAAGCGTAAACCATATCTAATTGGCGTTGTCATGATACAGCAGCCACAGTTTTCTGCTTTACTGATTGCACTTGTTTGGTTATCTGTTGTTGCTTACCTTCATAAACAATTAACTGGTGACCAGTGGTAGTTTGGTATGAGGTTACTATGACAGCAATACCTCTGAAAGACAACAATGTTCAGTGAAGATAACAGCGCGGCCCTATTTCAGTTTTTGTTTTCAAAGGGTTGGCAGGTTTTTGTTCAGTATTTCATAATGGAAGGAAAGTCGTGTTTTAATGAGTTTACGCCTCTGAACAATCAAAGTAGAAGTAAAACAAAGATCAGGAATTGATACAATTAACTTATCCACCCATAAAAGACACCAAAGCGAAAGAAATACAAACATTAAGCGACCAGACCATAATGGAAACCTAAACAAAGGAAGGCCATAAGGACAGTTACTTTCCCACAAAATGGCCATATGGCCATCCAAAAATAAAAAGACACAAGTGATACACACAGTAAGTAACAAACAACAACATAAATAAATCGCCACAGAAGAGCCGCCTTGGAACGGTCAGTGGAAGATTTCCACTGGGGGGCTTAAATCGATTTTACGTGGCCACAATCCTCGCCCTTACTTCCGTCGCGATTTAGACAAATAATTTGTTCAGTCCGCATGAAGGCCTCCTAACTCATCAGTGCAACATCTCCGTGAACACAAAAATCAAAGAACCACAGAGGTGAGACAACGGTGAGGACTCGACAGCAAGAAACCACTGAAATGCTGGAGCAAAAGAAAACCAACAGTTAGACTCCGATGAGCCCGACCAGAGACAGAGCATCAGGCACCAACCGACATTATCTCTCTAATTCTCAATAAGCATTTACGTTGGAGCCGTCATAGAATCTGAGGCCTGACCCACCGGCGTGCAATTAAAGAGGGAAGCAAAGTTGCCAACCGTGATTGGGTTAACTACCATGCATGCAGTCTGTCGTATAATATCCATGTTGTGCCCAATCTTTTTATATCGCAGAATGATTTTACGAAATTGGGTGCTGAAGTCATTACGGTTATATATTTTTTCTGAATTTATATACTAAGTCACCATAAAAGCCTCCTTTTGACTGAAGCTGTGCGAAATTTTACTGCGAACTAAAAAGAAACATTGTGCAGTATTTGGTGGAACGATTTTACTTAACTGTTTTAGAGGTTTATTTTTTTGGTTTTTAACATTAATTTGCTGCAAAAAAGATACTCTACTAAATTTAAATATCGGCATCTAATTCTCCAGCTGCGGATTTGATATACTTCAGCTTATTTGCTGATTGAATGCCACAGGTTTTGGGTTGATCTTTTGGCAAACATGCGCAAATTGAGGTCGCCAAGTTACATGAAGATGCAGACAAGTTCAGGCGAGGGTCGGTGTTGAACCCGATGTTCCCAACCTTCTTGACAAAGGTGATGAGAAGAAGCTTGATTTACTTAGGAATCGTAGCATTTATTATGCAAAACATCGTCCCTGTTGGTTGGTTGATTTGAGGTTTAGCGTCCCCGTCAACACTGTAAAGGTCATTTTGGAGACGTTGCTTCCAATTTTGTGGGACTTTTACCCGACATTGAGATGAAATGACATCTCAAGCCCTGTCGCCCAATGAAACCAATAGGGTTTATTAGCATGGACGGTCCGCCTCGCACCGCGGTTCCTGGACAGGCTTAGATCCTCTAAGCGGTTTATCAGTAATAGTGTGCGGGCCGGATTCAGCTCTGCGTGGAAGCATCATGCAGTCCATATTTTTCTTCAAGCCCCTCTTGCTCTGTCTCTGGTAGGGTTAACCGGAGCCTAACTGTTTGGTTTCCTTTGCTGCAGAATTCTAGCTATTTCATGCTGTCGAGTCCTCATCGTTGTTTCATCTCTTTAGTCGTTTGATTTTCTGTTCTCGGAGATGTTGCACTGATTAGCTAGAACTCCACCATGTAGAGTGAACAATTTATCGGTTTTAACCACGACAATCAAGGGCGAGTACGCTGAAAAAAATAACTAGTACATTCGACTAGTTAACCTAGTAAACACAGAGGGTCACCTAGTCGTCTGTAGGTTGACTGAGCATTCTTAGTCAATTTAACTAGTCTCTCTAGTAAGCGTAAATCAATAATCGTTGACAGGGCATCTGGTCAGTATGACTACCCTTTCTAGTCAGTATGACTAGGGTGTCTAGACCGTTTTCCCGCCGAATGTTGATTGACAGCTTGCAGAATGTGTAGAGGAAGCGTTCCAGACGCCATCTTAACGTTTAGGAGAACATGCTCCAACATACAGTGGGTTGATTCTGATATTATTTCACCCAACATACAGTGGGTTGTTGTACTCACCTTGAGCACTTTGTTCTTATTGTTTGTAACTCTGCAGGTAAGAAATATTATTTTATTTCTTAAGCACCTAGTCGTTATAAGCAGCGTTATAATGCTTACAAGATAAACAACAACAACAACAATGTCAACATACAAATATACGTCCAGAAGCTCTAAAGTCGACATTTCCGTGAATCCAAGCATAAATAATGGGGATTTTCTTTTCTGCAATATGAAAATATAACTATGCAGGTAAGAAATATTCTTTTATTTCTTCTCTTATCTTCCTAAAGGAGCCTTTACACAGCATGCTTTTCCATATGTGTTTTGACTGTACAGGTTTCCTAGTAAATGTGACTAGCCCTTTTATCAATGTGACTACCTGCCTTGTCATCTGTAGAGGAACTACGACTAAAGCAACTAGTAATCAGTACTAAGAATCTAGTAATCTACGACTAAAGCAACTAGTAATCAGTACTAAGAATCTAGTAATCCTGACCATGCTTGCTAGTACTTTTGACAGTCACACCAGTACATTTGACTATTAAGCTAGTACATATGACTAGCTTAAACTAGTGAACTTTGACTAGATGAAGCTATTCAAATGTACTAGGCTAAGTAAAGCTAGTCAAGTTGACTAGTTTTTTCTAGTCAAAATGCTTGACTAGGTCTTCCTAGTCACATCGACTATTTTGCTTAGTGCTTTTTTGGGCAATCATATTGACTAGGTTCCTTAGTCGGCATGACTATTTTTTTCTCAGTGTGTAGTGTGACCATCTAAAATCTATTAAAGTGTCCAACCCCACCTCGGCCCCCGTAAAACTTCTTACTGACCTCGTCGTCGATCCTTTTTGTGTTTTATTATTTTCATTGTTAGTCCTTAAGATGTATGTATTGCTAATGCCTTTTTTATTTTGGATAGCCGTTCGGTCATGTGGGGAGATAACTGTCATTCTGGCTTTCCATCCATGACGTTTTCATTTTGGTGTTTTGAATGGGAGGTGCGAGATATTTTGTATAGATTCCTGATCATTGCATACACTCTGTTTTTCAAATGTGATAACTCCCGATGGCTTGTTATAGAAGGCCTTTTTGGCCAATCTATATGGGACAATTGGGGTGATTGAGCGAGGCAAAGCTGACGTGTATCTTGCGTCAATAGGGCGTCCAGCTGATAGTGGCTCACAGCTGGACAAGACCTGCTGTTCTTCCAGCAGTTAAGGGTAGATGGGGAAAACTGTTATTTCTTCTGTTTCTGCTTTTCCATTTTCCCATTTCTCCTCTGCCCCTTACTTTCATCTGCTCAACTATCTCTTCTGACGCTTTTCTCCCTTTCTCTGGAGAGAGGACAAAAATGACCAACAAGGGGTGACGTGTCTTTAAATCCAAAACAATCAATATGTGGGACAAATGTCAGAAAAAGGAAGTAGTAATAAAGGAGATGAAGAACAGATTCATCAGTGTGTGACAAGAGACACAGGATGATTAAGAGCTAATGGTGAATAGAGGGACAAGGCTATCGTAGGCAGGTCGCCCAACAAAATGGTAGAAAGTAAGTGCAGGTGACATCTTATGATGCACGTTTACAGGTTATACCACAACTCAGGGAAAGGGGAAGATAGAAGAATATTTAAGGAATGGCTTTACGTTACATAAAACCTCGGGTAAAATTTATTTTTAGTCGTGCAACTTAACAGAAAATAAGGTACCCAGTAAGATTTCAAGTGGCCAGTAACATTTACGTTTTAAAATATAATAATGTCGATGTTACTTGGGGAGCCTTCAGCACAAACCGGAAACTTTGGATACTGATTCTTGAAATATACAATGTATTCATTAAATGTTGATTGTTTCAAGTCACCAGTTTAGAGAATCACTTGCCAGTTCACCCGCTGACAAATATGCTTGGTGATGTATCTTCCCCTCACTAAATATAAACCGGAAGGAAATGGCCATCAGTAACTTTTCAAAAATATATCTATCGGTCCCTGTTATGATACATCTATGACCAGCCAGTAAAATAATTTAGTTTATGTTGGTTTTAATATAAATTTTTATCACGACCTGTGACACAACAGGAGAAAGTGGTACAATGGTCCATGGGTTTCGGAGTCCCTTGTTCATGCCCAGATTGAAACAGAGTCATCCAGTTTCATATGCACGTGAAAAAATAACCGTCCTTCATATTGACGAAAAAGAAATTGTTTCAAAAAGTACTAAAAGTTATTTAGCGCGAAAATAGTGTAAAATTTACCAAAATTTTGGGGTCAAATTTCAATGGTCAAAATTTATGGTAACACCGGATGTTATTAACGTCATATCATGAATTTTGGTGTTTTCGAGTATTGACAAATATTTTGGCTGATGCAATAAATCAACATTCATATGTAAGCGCAAGCTACACATAACTTAACTCAATCCAACTATACCATCCGCATGGGGGTGGGTGTAAACTCATAGAATTTTCAACCCCTTTACCCCACCAGATTTGCTAAATAATCACATGTCATATAGGTTAGGCTCCTATCTCAATGAAACGGCACAAATAAAGCGTGAGAATTTTAGGTGCATTAAATTTTTCGAAATCTGGTCTCAAATCCCGGACTAAGTATCAAAGATCTATGTTTTCGAGCAGAAGTAAGAAATATAATTTTTATCAACCTTCCGTTTTATAATTTTGGTTTTACGGAATCTTCTATTAAGTTATTAGGAAATAAGATCAAATTATTTTGTTGCTATTTTTATTTCATATAAAAATAACAAATGACCAATGAGAAGTTTATAATAAATATAACAACGCATACACGACATTTTCAGGTTAACTTGGACTACTATCATAAGGATAGCTAATGCCCCGCCGCCTTCAACCGTGACGTTGACCTTGATTCAGCATCACGAAAAGTGGGGTTTAGCGGGTTGTTCTAATTGTGAATATTTGATACTGATAGTTAATGAGTCTTTTCTACAAAATATATAGGGTCATGAAGACTGTACTCAGTTTACATCCAGATCCATCTGATCTGGATCTACACTGTCATTCAGTTTGCGAATTTTAAATGAATACAGTATACATGCATCAAATAATTTGAGGGTCTGATAGTCAGAAATAAATAATCAATTAAATAAATAAATAAATAAATTATACAGTATACTTGTTTCTGTCCGTCTTTAAATATGAGCTGAAATAACACCAATTAGGAAAAGACCGTTTATAACCTATCATACTCCTAACTGGGAAGCCAATACAGCTGTCCGAGGATCTATAAATTGGCCAATACAAAATTACTTGCTTAATGACAATTTATTAATTGGCCAAATTAAAAGCATGATTTATGATTTTTGAATATTGGTTGACCTGGTGTAATACAGGATAACCAATTAATAATATCTGGTAAGAGATCTTTAAGATGGTACTTCGTCGTTAATAATTTTAAACATAAGAATTAGTTTGCTTCCTTCTCGCTGATAATGTTTCCCATCCAGTTTCAGAGTAGAGAGACCGAATAGAGGCGAAAACTGGTAAACCCGTTACGATTCGAGATGCATTCAACTGGAGTTTCACGGTTTGTAAACCGCTTAGAGGATCTAAGCCTGTCCAGGCAAAGCGGTGCTAGCCGGCCATCAATGCTTATAAACCCTATTGGTTTCATAAGGCGGCAGGGCTCGAGAAGCCATTTCATCTCAATGTTGGGTAAAAGTCCCATAAAATTGGAAGCAAAATGTTTTTTACATTGTTGACGGGGAAGTTAAACGTCAAATCAAACAAAACAAAACAAATCACACTGCAACAGACATCCGACCCTGGATCATATCTATCTATCCCTCACACCCATGTTTGATTCTTAAAGTGTCTAAACCTGGTCACACACCCAAAAGATAGGTTTTCTCGTGGCGATGCCTACACCGTATCTATTGTCGTCACCTGGAAACGTACTGAGCTGTTTAGTGAGAAAATGTGTTCATTAGAGAAGATCCTGATTAGCCTTTGAGCCTGATTAGTATGACTGGATATGGGCTGTCTAGGTTTCATAAAATAGGCCTACCCACCGACTAACAAAAGTCAGTGATCAGACCCGCTGTAAGTTCAGACAAGCCAGAGTCCTCGCAGTCACAAACTGCGGACAGGTACCGCTGAGTATGCGTGTCAGAAGACATTAATGAGCCGGGGCACAGCATTTCCTATACCGCGAAGATATCAGATCGGCCTGCGCATCCTTATAGTCTAACCACAGACTAATCGTGCTGCATGAAGGAGCATTTGGCCCTAAGCTTTCCTAAGAGCGCACAACGAAGACTCTAATCAGACTGCGCGAATGCACAGGCTGATCTGAGTCTTCGCTGGGTGCACGTCTTATTGTAGGTTTGTCGTGCGGCGGCTAAATTCAGATATTCTTATTATCTGTCGTAGAGCGCTTGCTTTTTCTTCTACTTGCCTGATGACTTCTTGAAAGTAAGTTAGCATGAAATATTGTTTTTGTCTGCGAGTATGTTGTTAAGAACGCTAATACTGTAAAACACTTAAATTTGGGGGGGGGGGGGGGGGGGGGGGGGGCAGCAAATTTAGTGGACTTTTGGGGGGATTTATAATATGGCGGATTTTCGATTTCCAAAATATATTTAAAAATCCGTTATTTCTGACGTAGCCATCTCTGTCTTTTGCATGTGAGCTTAAAATGGCGATTTGCAATTTACACATAGTAATTTTCAACTGTTTTTCACATTGCATTGTTCTTGGTGCTTATAAGTAATTAATATTTATTTCTGTGTACAAAACCCTTTCTGTTACCGACATCCTTTGGAGCTATGTATTTAACCCATTGTATACTCGTGGACTCTTCCATTGCTTTATTCTGGACAAATCTATTTCTCGTAGATGGAAAATTCTGTAAGCAAATAGTGCAGGCTCTGATCAGACGCAGCGTACTGCGGCGTCTGATCTTAGCCCGGACGGTTTGCCAAGGTACCCGTTAAGGGTTTCACGCATGAAATTGGATAAGAAAGAGATCAGCTCTAGCGTTGATTTATTGAGCGATGATTCACTGTTTGGATGTCAGTCGTGAGTGAGTGTTTGAGTTTTTACGTACCCACCAACAGCTAAGGTCATAACGAGGCGGGACTTCGGTTTAAAGACTCATCCGAAAGTCTGGAGAAGCCCGGGATCGATCATGCGATCCCTGGTTTACAAGGCGAGTAGCGTAACCACTACACCACTAGGGCGTCTAATAATCGTATCAATAAAGAATCTTAGGCGTAAAAGTCGAGCTATAGCCAAATAGAGACAAAAGACTAACACTGGAAAATAAATAAATAAATAAATAAATAAAAGAAAAACGCTGAACCCTTAGGTGCATGGGCTACGAAATGGGCACGTAGCCTTCATGAGGCAATCTGATCCCTCTGTCATGGGCCAAAAACACACCTCCTAAAATTGTTCATTTAATGAAACTTTGGATAATACACAAGCATTTTCTCCTACGGAGTGAATCTGACTTTCAAAAGCTTTTCTTAAAACTAAATTTTGAAACACTAACCCAGACACTTCAAACAAAAACAATATTAGAGAGGGTGAAAGTTTTGTGCGTCTCCGGGTAAACCCCGGTAAAATAGTGCCTTAAACATAATCTTCGTTCAGATCCCCGTCTAGGCGTCCGGATAGACACCGAATCAATACGCCTAAAAGATTGTTCTGGGTTCAGCCCCCAGTTAGGTACATTCCAGGAAAACCCGGGGATACAACCGAACATCTTACCGTTGGTCCCACAGCCCCCCCCCCCCCTCATCGGGGCTTGGAGAAATAGATAGGGCTGCGTGAGGCTCCACTCAGAGCTGAAACCCATCGCGCATGAGTACTGGTAAACCTTTTCGGAGGTCAAAAAAGAAATAGAGGCAATGATCAGGAATCGATATAATTAACCACAGATCCCATCAGAGACACCAAAGGAAAGAAACACAAACATGAAGCAACATACTCCGACGGAAACACCAACAGCGGAAAGCCAAAAGGACAGTTACCTTCCCACAAAATGGCCAATAGGGCTATCCAAAATAAAGTAATATCAGCGACACAAACACCCAAAGACAAACCATAACAAAAATAAACCGCGACATGGGAACCGCCATGGAACGATCACCGGAAACGAAATCCACTGGGTGGGGGTGGGGGTGGGGCTTAAATATATTTTACGTGGCCACAATCATCGCCCTTACTTCCGTCGCGATTAAGACAAATAATTTGTTCAGTCCGCATGAAGGCCTTCTAACTCATTAGTGCAACATCTCCGTGAACACAAAAAATCAAACAACCACAGAGATGAAACAACGATGAGGACTCGAGAGCAAGAAACAACAGAAATGCTAGAGCAAAGAAAACCAACAGTTAGACTCCGATGGGCTCGACCTGAGACAGAACATCAGGTACCAACCAACATAAGCCTTTACGTTGGAACCATCTTAGAATCTGAGGCCTGACCCACCGGCGTGCAATTAAAGAGGGAAGCAAAGTTGTCTACCGTGAGTGGGTACTTGGAGGAGGCGTATCAAGTATGCCTCAGAGAAGAGGCATACTAGGATGATTTAAGGATAATTTATCTTTAAAACGTATGTTGTGGGTACTTGATAGAAACGCATGTAAAACAACTTCAAACAAGGAAAAGTGTCCCTTTACTATCCTCAATACTCCTGCATATGGAGTTATGCCTTTTTAACATTTATGTTGTATCCAATCGTTTTTATATCGAAGAATGATTTACGAAATTGAAGTCAATGCGGTTATAAATTTTTCTAAATTTATATACTAAGTTACCATAAAATTCGGTTTCCGATAGACCTTGTTGTAGAAGAGATTTAAGTCCAATATTGAATTTTGAAATGAAATCAGAATGGCGTCTGCCCAGGCATAGTGGTGCGAGTTGGACAGTCCATGCATATAAACCATATTGGTTTCATTTGGCGGCAGGGCTTGTTTAGTGTTTGGGTAAAAGTCCCACAAAATTGGCAGCGTGTCAGTTTATTATTTACTGGATAAAGATGAGTAACGGTACTTAACTCGTACTAAAATATTTAAGAAATGAAATTTATTTTTCTGCAGTTCATGGAAGTATGAACGCAGTGGGTCGCGTGCAAAGTAAATGGGGTTCATGTAAACTTAGCTAGCGACCCACTGTTGTTCATTCTTTCATGAAAAGTAGAAAAAATAAGTTTATTTTTTATATTTACATTATTTGCCCCTCATTACTTGGCGACAAAAATGCTTGTAGGGCAAACTTTTAAAGCTGAAAAGCATTTACACGCTGTTTTTCTACAAAGAGCGGAGCAGCGTTGACGTCATCAACGCCCGTAGAGAACAATGGTTTTGAATGACGTCACTTAACGTCACTGAAAATCCTGTGATTCGAAGCGTTCATGGAAGTATGAACGCAATTGTTTTCTATAGGTTTACATTAGACTTTACACTGGAAATGTAAATATTACGATATAAACTGCACATATTTTTTATTGTGCGCAGGCCATCACTCGAAACAAAAGGGCGTCCATTTTTTATCAGTAAACAAGATTACACCTGAGACGAATTATGGCCGCACAGAGAGAAAGGACTCGCACAGGAAAAAAACGCTGAACCCCTAGGACATGCGACGAACCATGAACGGGCTACAAAACGGGCACGTGCCCTTCATGATACAATCTGATCCCTCTGTCATGGACCAAATCCATGCCCCCCCCCCCCCCCCCACCCCCCCCCCCCCCCCCCCCCCCCCCCCCTCAAATCGTTTTCTTGTCAGGACTCTACAAATCAGTTATAATATCCGGTCGGATTTTCTGATCTTTCAACCAATGCAAAAAGCCATCTGATCAGGATCTTCATTGTTTGCCATTTGCAATGATTTGCATCAAGAAATCTGATTGGTTTATAATCAGTGGTGGGTGTGGCATATTTAAATATTCAGCAGGTCAAGGGTTAACAAAGTATCAATAAAATAGTTGTCACTTGATCTCCGTTACCTATCCCCACTTAGAAAACCTAGGTAGAATAACTGCGGGATGAGGACAATCGTCCGGTTTT